>CAUYPK010062141.1:0-133003 GCA_963574355.1 Loris lydekkerianus
AGTGTCCTTATGATAAAAGGATTTTTTTCCTTCTGGGTAGATACCCAGTAATGGGATTGCAGGATCAAATGGGAGGTCTAGCTTGAGTGCTTTGAGGTTTCTCCGTACTTCCTTCCAGAAAGGTTGTACTAGTTTGCAGTCTCACCAGCAGTGTAAAAGTGTTCCCTTCTCTTCACATCCACACCAGCATCTGCAGTCTTGAGATTTTGTGATGTGGGCCATTCTCCCTGGGTTTAGATGGTATCTCAGGGTGGTTTTGATTTGCATTTCTCTAATAGATAGGGATGATGAACATTTTTTCATATGTTTGTTAGCCATTCATCTGTCTTCTTTAGAGAAGGTTCTAGTCATGTCTCTTGCACATTGATATATGGCAATGTTGGCTTTTTTCACGTGGATTAATTTGAGTTCTCTATAGATCCTAGTTATCAATCTTTTGTCTGTTTCAAAATAGGCAAATACTCTTTCCCATTGTGTAGGTTGTCTCTTTGTTTTGGTTGTTGTCTCCTTAGCTGTACAGAAGCTTTTCAGTTTAATGAAGTCCCATTTGTTTATTTTTGTTGTTGTTGCAATTGCTATGGCAATCTTCTTCATGATGTCTTTCCCCAGGCTGATATCTTCCAGTGTTTTTCCTATGCTTTCTTTGAGGATTTTTATTGTTTCATGCTTTAAATTTAAGTCCTTTATCCATCTTAAATCAATTTTTGTCAGTGGAGAAAGGTGTGGGTCTAGTTTCAGTTGTTTACATGTGGATATCCAGTTCTCCCAGCACCATTTATTGAATAGAGAGTCTTTCCCCCAGTGTACATTCTTGTTTGGTTTATTGAAGATTAGGTGGTTATAAGATGTTAGTTTCATTTCCTGGTTTTCTATTTGATTCCAAATTACTATGTCTCTATTTTTGTGCCAGTACCATGCTGTCTTGACCACTATGGCTTTGTAGTACAGCCTAAAATCTGGTATGTTCTTCCATTTGTTAATATCCTCTGCTATTTCTTTTCTTAGGGTTTCATAATTTTCTTTATAGAGGTCCTTTGAAGCTATGGTGTAGGGAGCTGTGTCCTTAATTAGCCTCTCACCTTGGCTATTATTGATGTATACAAAGCCTAATGAGTTGTGGACATTAATTGTATATCCTGAGACATTATTGTATTTTTTGATGACTTCCAGGAGGCTTGTGGTTGAGTCTTTGGGGTTCTCTAAGTATAAGATCATATTGTTAGCAAAGAGTGAGAGTTTAACCTCCTATGTTCCCATTTGGATGCCCTTTATTTCCTTGTCTTGCCTAATTGTATTAGCTAGAACTTCCAGCACTATGTTGAATAGTAATGGTGACTGAGGACAACCTTGTCTGGTTCTAGTTCTAAGATGAAAAGCTTTCAGTTTTACTCCATTCAGTAAAATATTAGCTGTGGGTTTCTCATAGATAGCTTCGATCAGTTTCAGAAATGTGCTACCTGTGCATATACTCTTCAGTGTGCTAATTAGAAAAGAATGTTAGATTTTATCCAATGCCTTTTCTGCATCTATTGAGAGGATCATATGGTCTTTGTTTTTGTTTCTGTTGATATGGTGAATAATGTTTATGGGCTTCCATAGGTTTAACCAGCCTTGCATTCCTGGGATGAAACCTACCTGCTCATATATGACTTTTTTTGATAATAAGATGTAATCTATTGGCTAGGATTTTGTTGAGAATTTTTGCATCTATATTCATTAGTAAAATTGGTCTGAAATTTTCCTGTTTAGTTGGGTCTTTTCCTGGTTTTGGTATCAGGGTGATGTTTGCTTCATAGAACATTTTGGGGGAAGATTCCTTTCTCCTTAATTTTGTGTAATAATTTCTGCTGTACAGGAATAAGCTCTTCTTAGAAGTTTTGATAGAATTCTGGTGTGAAGCCTTCTGGATCCAGGCATTTTTTTGTTGAAAGATTTTTTATTGTTTCTTTGATCTTAGTGCTTGAAATTGGTCTGTTCAGGAGCTCTATTTCTTCCTGGCTAAGTCAGTGAGAGGGTATGATTCCAAATATTGATCCATTTCCTTCACATTGTCAAATTTCTGGGCATAGAGTTTCTGGTAGTATTCAGAGATAATCTCTTATATCTCTGTGGCATCAGTTATTATTCCCCCTTTATCATTTCTGATTGAGGTTACTTGAGAATTTACTTTTTTATTTCTAGTTAGTCTGGCCAAAGTTTTATCTATTTTATTTATTTTTTCAAAAAAAAAAAAAAACTCCTTGTTTCATTAATTTTCTGAATGATTCTTTTGTTTTCAATTTCATTGATCTCTGGTTTAATTTTGGATATTTCTTTTCTTCTGCTGCATTTAGGCTTAGATTGTTCTTCTTTTTCCAATTCCATAAGATGGCTTATGAGTTTGTTGATGCACTCTCTTTCTGTTTTTCGAAAGTAGGCATCTAAAGCCATAAATTTTCCTCTCAGAACTGCTTTTGCAGTATCCCACAGGTTTTGGTAGCTTTTGTCTTCATTGTTGTTATGCTTCAGGAAGTTAATGATTTCCTTTTTTATTTCTTCCTGCACCCAACTGTCATTCAACAGAAGGTTGTTTAATTTCCATGCCTTTGTGTGGGGTTGAACGTTTTTGTTGGAGTTGAGTTCCACTTTTAGTACCTTATGGTCTGAGAAGATACAATGTAAAATTTCCATTATTTTGATTCTGTTGAGGTTTGTTTTGTGTTTTAGGGTATGATTAATTTTGGAGAATGTTCCATGGTGCAATGAGAAGAATGTATATTCTTTATCTTTGGGATGGAGTGTTCTATATGTGTCTATCAAGCACAGTTGTTTTAGGGTCTCATTTAAGTCTTTTATATCTTTGTTTAATTTCTGTTTAGAGGATCTGTCCAGCTCTGTAAGAGAAGTGTTAAAGTCCCCTGTTATTATGGTGTTATAGGATATCATATTGCAGTAAGGTCTGTTTTAAGAATCTGGGAACATTTAAATTGGGTGCATAAATATTTAGAATTGAAATGTCTTCTTGTATTTTTCCCATGACCAATATGAAGTGACAATCATTGCATTTTTTTGCCTTTAGTTGCTTTAAATTCACATGTATCTGAAAATAAGATTGCAACTCCTCTTTTCTTCTGAATTCTGTTTGCCTGAAAAATTGTCTTCCAACCCTTAACTCTCAGTTTTAATTTGTCTTTTAAAGCTAGCTGTGTTTCCTGCAGACAGCAAATGGATGGCTTATGTTTTTTAATCCAATCAGCCGATCTGTGCTTCTTCAGTGGGGAATTCAAGCCATTAGATTTATTGAGATAACTGATAAGTGTGGTAGTGTTCTAGTAATCTTATTTTGTGAGAGTCTATTGCTTAGTTTTATCTTTTGCATCAGTGTGAAAGTTAGGTTCTGTCCTTTAATTTCTGAGTTCTTACTTTTCTGTTGATCCATTGTCATGGTCAGTGTGTAGAACAGGTTGAATTATTTCCTGTAGAGCTGGTCTTATTGTGGTAAATTTCCTCGATGTTTGCCTATCAGTAAATGATTTGATTTCTCTGTCAATTTTAAAGCTTAGCTTAGCAGGATATATAATTCTGGGCTGAAAATTGTTTTGTTTAAGTAGATTAAAGGTAGATGACCATTGTCTTTTTGCTTGGAAAGTTTCATTAGAGAAGTCTGAAGTCACCCTGATGGATTTCCCCTGGAGGTCAACTGGCTCTTACTCCTGGCAGCTTTGAAGATTTTTTTTTTGTCTTGATTTTGAACAGGTTCATCACAATGTGTCTTGGAGAAGCTCTGTTAGAGTTGAGGTGACCTTGGGTCCAATATCCCTCTGAAAGGGGTGTGTCAGAATCTTTGGTGATCTTTGGGACATTTTCCTTTATAATATTCTCTAGTATGGCTTCCATTCCCCGGGGTATTCTTCTTCCCCTTCTGGGATACCTAAAACTCATATGTTTGAATGCTTTATGAAATCCCATAATTGTGTTAGTGAATTTTCTTCTCTCTCTCTCTTTTTTCCTGCCTCTTTATCTATCTGAGTTATCTCAAGAGCTTTGTCCTCTATCTCTGAGATTCTTTCTTCTGCATGGTCTAATCTGTTGTTGATACTTTCTATTGCATCTTTAAGTTCCCTAATTGACTGCTTCAGTTCCTTCAGCTCTACTATATCCTTTCTATATTCTTCATATGGTTCATCTCTTATTTGATTCTGTTTTTGGATTTCCTTTTGGTTATTGTCTACTTTATCAGTAGTTTCCTTCATTGTTTCCATCATTTCCTTCATTGTTTTCATCATCTGTATTCTAAACTCCCTTTCTGTCATTTCTAACATTTCTTTATAGATGGAATCTTCTATAGTAGCTACCTCAAGGTTCCTTGTGGGAGTTGCTCTGGGCTGGTTTTTCACGTTGTCAGGATTTTTCTGCTGATTCTTCGTCATGAGTGTTTTCTTTTATTTGTTTCCTTGCCCTAATTTTCCCTTCACTTCCTCTTGCTTTTTAAGTTACCTTGCCTCTGGCCTAGTGTTTCGATGAGTCAGCTGCTGGTGGGATTAGACCAAATGAACACACGCAACCACTTGCCAGTTCTTTATGGCTTTTGTCTTCTTTGTGGCATCCAGAAGACTCTCACTGACACCCTGTGTCCCCAGAGGGATATTTCTGGGCAGATCCCACCAGCCAGAGATGCCTGAATTCTCTCCCCAGTATCACTGTGCCCTATTGCAAGGAAGCTGTTACTTAGCCACCATCTTCTATTATTACAGTTTTAACACAGTTTTTCCTTTTCTTAACATGTGTATATATTTTTTGGCACCCTCTATAAATGAATGGCAATAAACACATGAAAAATACTCCAATACTATTAGCCATTGGTCATGAAAGGAAGGCAACTTAACTACAACACATCCACTAGAAGGGCTAATGTTAAAATAAAAAACCTGACAGCATCAAATGTTGGTGAAGATGTGGAGCAACTGGAATGCTCATACATTTCTGCTGGGAATGCAAAATGGCACAGCCACTCTGGAAACCAGTTTGGCTATTTCTTACAACATCAAACACACACTTATCATAGGACCTAGCAATTCTACTCCTTCATATTTACCCAAGAGAATGAAAACATGTTCCTACAAAGACTTGTACTCAAATGTACAAGCTTTATTTATAACAACCCAAACTGGAAACAATCCAAATATCCATCAGCTTGTGGCACAACCATGCAACAGGAAAACTACTCGATAAAAAAAGGAATTAGGTTTCAATAACAAAGAGGAATGATTCTCCAAAGCACTTTAGGCTAAATGAATGAAGCCAACTCCCAAAGACTACTCATGGAATGCCTGTATTTAGATGAAATTCTAGAAGGGCAAAGCTGTGGTGACAGAACACAGCTCAGTGGTTGCCAGGGGCAGGAACCAAGACAGGCAGACTGAGGGGCACAAGGGAGCCTTCTGTAGTGATAAATGAGTCCTTCGTGGCATGAGTGTGGTGCTGATTTGTCCAAACTTCTAGAATTGTACATTTAAAACTGATGACTTGGCAGCACTCATAGCTCAGTGGGTAGGGCACTGCCCATATACACTGAGGCTGGTGGGTTCAAACCTGGCCCCGGCCAGCTAAACAACAATTACAACTGCAACAACAACAAAAAAAGCCAGGCACTGTGGTGGGCACCTGTGGTCCCAGCTACTTGGGAGGCTGAGGCAAGAGAATCAATCGCTTAAGCCCAAGAGTTTGAGGTTGCTGTGAGCTGTGATGCAACAGCACTCTATAGAGGGTGACAAAGTGAGACTCTGTCTCAAAAAAATAAAAAATAAAAAACTGGTGATGTATGTAAATTATACCTCAATAAACTAATTAAAAACCACCTGTAAATGACCTCTTGCCTTAGCACATGTCATTCTCAATACCTGGAATGCCTTCTTCCTTTTCCTGTTCTTCCCAAGCTTAGCTCCCAATTTTATTTATTTATTAATTTTTAATTAAAATCATAACTGTACACATGTATGGGGGTACAATGTGATGATCTGATATGTCATGTGGATTGCTTAAACAAACATTAACATAGTCATCACCTCATTTATTTTTTGTGGTAAGACATTTAAAATTTACTCTTAGTTATTCTGAAATATATCCTTGCATTGTGCACATTAGCTGAGATCCCACCAATTGCCCTCCCACCTTTCCCTTCCCTCTTCACCCCTCTCCCTTGATAGCTATATTTGTGCTTCAGCTCCCAATTTTAAATACCTAATTTCTTTTTTCCCCATTGGAACTTTAAAATTTTATTACTACAAACATTTTTTGGCTCACATTAGCATATTGTTTTTTATTAATTTGCTGATTTCATCAAGTGTATGTCTCACATTAAATTGGTGTACTACTACCACCAATTATGTTTATTATTACTATAGAAATAAACACATTCATTGCATACACTGCAAGGCATGACCCACAGAGGTGTGGGGACCAGAGCATGGGCTACCTTCAGTTATCTTCCCAGTGGCTGTCCTGGCCCACTTTGTACTCTAACCTGGAACACCTTAATACAGCAGATGGGTGGTGTTTTACAGCCTAAATATTCCACACCTGGCTGGCTTAACTGGGGGCTAGCAGCTACCCCTGCTGTAAAATGGGCATCACCATGGTGCCTAGTGTTGTCAGGACTAAATAAATTCCTATTCATCAACTGCTTCAACAATGCTTGGAATAGAGTGGGCACTATACAAATGCTTATTCAAATAACTTGTAAAAATATGTTATTTCTAAAATTGGAATGAAAATTCCTAACTATGGAGTTGCTCACTTTTCTTTCTCTAATATTAATTTATTTAGGAGTAGGAAGGGCTCCTTGATACTCCCTCTGCACACTTGTGCTCTTCTATCTCAGCATTGACCACCTGCTCAATGTGGCCTCGTAAACAGACTGATTGTTTCCTACGTCAAGAAGGCATATCTGGCAAAACAACTTTAAAAAGCACTGGGTTGTAGATTTCAAAGTTAAACAGAAACTATTTTTAAATGTATTACCACTCTTTATTTTCTCTTTGGTATGAGGACTGTGTAATCCAGAAAAGAGGTGGAAATGGGTTACCTTGGGTAAAATCCAATGAATGTTTATGATGGAGCTCCTATGATGGGTCAGGTGCTATACTTGGGTTTCCCTCAAGATATTCAAGAAGTCACAGCAGCATCTGTTTTGTCCCTGGTACTTCTATCAGACATCTCCTGTTGTCCTGGGAATACCAAGCCAGGGGGCATTTCTGTGTGCTTTGCACTTTGTTCTAGAGGGTTCTCCCTTCTCAAGTTTCAGAAGGAGGCAGAGCACAACTGAGTTCTAGGACTTCCACCTTGACACCCTGCCATGTCTAGTCAAGCAAGGAGGCTCCCTCTAAGCAGCTGCCTGGCCCATGCCATCTACCCTCACTTCAGATTGTGAGTGGGACCAGTCAAATGCAACATGGTTCTCAATGAGAAGGCAAACCAAACTGCTGGCCAGCAGGGCCCAGGCACAAAAGCCCAGGAGGCAGCCAGCTGACTTTTCCTGAGAAGGTGATTTTTTGTGTGTGTTTCTCTGTGCAGCCTCTCTCTCTGCAGAACCTACACATTTCTTTCAACTACTTTTCTATTTATAGACAGAGATGCCATCCTGGGGTGTGTGCACAACGGGGCCTAGGACTGGCTAATTAACTGGCTTAATTTAAGACAAGGACACTAGTTCTAATTACGCTGGCTCTGCATGGAAGACACTGCAGATCCTACGTGGGTTACAAACGAATCTTCTCCAAAGTAGGACTGGGGGAGGGATGTATAACAGATGCATTTAAAACCTCTACTTACAAAATATGTGAGCAGCTTCCTTCCTCACGCCGGTTCCAGCCTCTCCTCACCACACACACCTGGCCTATCATTAGGTTTGTTGGGTGCTTGGCATCCCAGAAATGGGCAAGGGAATGTCTTCTTGGGGAGAACCCTGTTAGTTATTAATTACAGCAGAGGTGGGCAGACCTGGGGGCCTGGGAGAAGACTGGTTCAGGGCTGTGAACTAGGCACAAGGGCATGCGGTCTTTAATGATTTTTTTTTTTTGGTAGATGAGCGTATACTTTGGAATCCAAAAACTCTGAGCAGAGAGAGTCATCCGTTGTCCCATGTAGCATTCATTCATTCATTCAGCAGGTATCCCTCCTGGTCCTCTCTGTGGGGACAGGCACATCTCATCCTGTGTTCAGTATGCTGGTTTCTTAGGCAATCCTGAGACATCATAGTTAAAAAAAAAAAAATAATAATAAAGCCCTGGGCTGGGAGTCAGGAGCAGAAATCTTCCCTGGTTCTTTTGCTCATTTGCTGGGAGACCTTGCGCAAGTCACCTCCATTCTGGGGATTCCAGTTTCTCCCCTGAGGTCCCTTGCAGTTGTGACACTTTGTGTTTGTGTCCCAGGAAGCAGGGAGGACCTGGACTCCTTGCATTGTGCACATTAGCTGAGATCCCACCAATTGCCCTCCCACCTCCCATGCACACATGTTTTGGACTCATGTGCCAGGACAAGCTTGTCCCCTGGGCTCCTGGAAAAGGCTGTGGGCCAGGCTGGGTGGGGCCAGCTCTCACTTTCCCTTTGGGAGTATCCTGAAGGTTTTCTCTCTTCCTTACCCTCCCGGCACCCATGGATGAAGGTCAGATGAACAGAGGAAGAGAGAGACAGAGAGAAACAAAAACAAAATGCCAGAAAACCCCTCAAGATTTCCTGTAGCGAGCGAGGACTATCAGGTCTCAACCTGAACAAAAGCGTGTCATTATGCTCCCTGGTATTACCTGACTTTGGAACCCAAATGGGTGTTCTCTGTCAAGTTGGAGATTGTGGTTCAGAGCAAAGACTGACTTATATACACATCACCATGGCAACGTTTAAGTTAAACCGGCTCAGAGGCCCAAGGATGGATATTATGGGATACCTTCCTTTCTTCTGCTGCTTTTTTTCTTTCCTCTCAACACTAGCCTAAGGTAAGGAACAGCTGAGCTGGATTAATTGACTCCTATTTGGAGGTTTCTTACATTTGAATGTCTTTGTCTCTGAAATAGCCTGACAACTCAGCCAAAGTGTCAGCGGAAGGCATTTTGGGGTCCTGGAGTGTCACTGATAACTGAAAGTTGTGTTTGATGTTTCATGTTAAGCATGACTGATTCTGTTGCTATAAGTGACAAGGGTGCCACATGTGCACATGTGTATATATATGCGTGTAAACTGCAGTGGGGATTGCTGGTGATGACTTTAATTTGGATGTCTACCTTCCCCATTCAGATGCCACCTGTCTGTCCCAGATTCCCTTAGTAGTGGTCACATTCCAGTGACACCCAGGTTTTCTTTAGTCTGTTTGCCAGAAATGGAGTCATGGTCTGTCTAGTGCTTCAAGGTCACGTACCAACAGGATCCTGGAAAACCAGAATGGCCTTCCTCCCTGGGCCCCAGAGCAGATGCAGGAGACATCCTGCATTTAGAGGTCAATGCTGGAGACCTTAGAAAGCCTACAGAGAGGGTGATGGGTCTTTTGGACCCCCCTGGATATTTTATTATATTGCTTTTCTGACTTGAACTTTCAGGCTTCATGCTTGGTGCACCAAGCTTACCTACCGGCAGAAAGATTGGTCCAGTGAACACAGATACAGGCATTTCTAGAGCTCCTCTTCTAAAGAAGGATGGGCAGCTTTTAATTCAGGCCAAAAACCTTCCTTTCCAGGATTCCCTGAGCTGCCCCAAGGTGGGCATTCGGGAGGGAACCTGAGGGCTGCAGCTGGTGGAATCTGATGGAGCCAGATCTCCAATTCGCACTTCCTCACAATCTCTCGGTGCTAATAATTATAAGCTTGTGAACTCTAATCGTTATTCTCATTCAATGAAATCAATATGCGCTATTTCTTTCTAAAGATAAAACATCTGAAAAGTTACAACTTTCTTAGATGTGTGCCTTATATTTGCAATAGACAGGTTGCCTAGAAATTCATGTGTATGTGGAAAATTTTACTAGGTGAATTTTAAATATATTTGAGGAAATTATTAGAGGAAATCTTTGGTGGTTTCTTTCAGATTTTTCTGTATTAAAATTTTTCTACCTTAGGCTGGCTTGGAATGGAGTGTCCCCATAGCTTAGAATGAGAAAAAATTACATGGGGACTGGGCAAAAAGCAGAGTAAGCAAAAAAGGGCCTTTGACACTTTCCATCTCTTCTTTTGAGATCTACTTAGCATTTTGGGATGGGTGGATGCCCTTTCTCTTGGTCTTAAAAGTTGCTTAAGTCATATTTATTCTTTAGAAATTCTACTTCTTTTTTTTTTTTTTTTTTTTGGTATTTTAGAAGCTTCTATGACACAAAGATGTGTAAGAACCAAGAGTTTCTATAACCACCCTTAACACCTTGTAACCCCAACTCCTTTGAGGGACTCAACTCTATTGCCATTTCTGTGATTAAATCTCATTTTGATATTTGGGGTATTCAATCAGCAACCTCAAGAGGAAGAAGTACCAGGAATTAACTGAAGAGGCCAGCAGGAGCACTGGGCAGGAAAGGAATAAACGCATGTTAGACTGCAGAGGACCTTCTGACTGCAGGTGAGTCCACTTGGGAACTCCCGGGATGCTCCTAATTTAAAAAACTAGTGGCATTTCTGCTCTGGTCTTTCCTGGGCTCTGATTAATTTTAATATAACCCCACTCTTGGCTAGGTAGTGGGGGAAGCCAAAAGTGGACTTTTTATGCTTTGATCCTTAGGGAAACTGGAACAAATCAAGTTGCTTATAAAAAATAAATAAGGGTGAGATTCCCTGGGGTGTAGTGTGAGGATCATACTGGAAAAGGAGGGACTCAGTCCAAGTAAACCCAGCTGAGAAAGTCTTCCAGCTGGACCCAGTCCCTAATCTGTTCTCTGGGCAAAGGGGAGATCCACTACCAGATAAGAGCAGCTCATCACGCTCTGAGCAGCAGCTGGGACGGTGGCCAGACGGGGGAGAACAATGATTTCCTCGCTTTTAAATTTGATTATTAGTTCATATTTATTGGAAGCCTGTGATGCATGTAACCTTGTAGCCAATGTGCACGAGGAGGCGGCCAGATGGATCTGTTTATCCCTATTAACTTTTTCCATTTTTCATCAACTGAGTCAGTCTTTCACTAGTTCAGAGATGTGGAGCTGAATGAATCTCATCTGGTCATCACAGAGCTACCAAAGTGGGTTTTTCCACCTTCCAGTTCATTCCAGCCCCCGGGGCAAACTGGCCTATTCACACCTTCCCCAACTTCACCCGATTCTGCATCTCTGTCAATGAGAAGAAATAGCCTATTTTGTTTAAAACACTTCCAGGACTGAGGGTTTCCCATAACTGCCTGTAAACACACTGCTCTGGTGTTTAACATACTATGTTATTTTAAGCTTTAGGGATAGAAGGAACAAGAGTAGGTATCAAGATAGGGGCATTTCCCCCGTCTGTTTGTTTCTTATTATTTATTGTTACCATCTGTTGGACTCCGCATTTTATGAATGATCTCACGCCTCCTGGCCTGTTTGGGAGACAGGACATGTTATCGGTGCCATTGTACAAAGTCGAAACTGAGGCAGGGGATGCTAGAGGAAGTTCCAAGGCCTGGAAGTTAATATGTTTGTGTCCCCGCCGAGGCCCTGGGAGGAACCTCTCTGCACACTGCCTCCGTGGCTTTGCGTCCCAGCTAGTCGGCACACAGTATTCTAAGAAGTCAAAGGCCAGTGGAGAAATGCAAGCGGCAGCTTCATTGTTTCTCTAGGAAACGCTCAGGTTTGTAGAGACCTGACATTCAAGGCATCCTGAAGCTGGAAGTGTCCACTTATGAATGCAGGTATACACCTGAATGTGCTCCTGAGACCAAACTGTAGCTCACTTACGTGCAAATTGCACTTTTTAGAAATGCATTAAAAACCAGGTTGCCATGAGATAGACTCAGCCTGGAAGCACCTAGTGTAGAGCTGCTTGGCCACTTGTTGAACAAGCCGGTAGGCTGTCTAACAGTTGGGAGATCTCACTAGACGGTCCCAATGGAGCACATGTTGGTGACTTTTCCTGGGGATTACTGGTCCTGAAGCTACCTGAGGTTGAGCCTGTTGGGGAATTGTTTCAACGTCTCTATTTTGCCCATTAGATGAGCCTGGATGAAATTATCTGAATATAAATAAGGGCTACAGGGCCTTTGCTACGGAGGCCAAGGTTTTTGCAGTACATTGCTGTTTTCCCTGGGGATAAAGTGGGTTGTGGTTTATAACCAGGTGCAAGGTGGTTTATAGAGGGGAAGCCAAGAGGAAAGGGAGCTGATGGTGTCCTCTGGGTGTTTCATGATCGCTCACGGATGCCCCTGAGAATGTCAAAGGCAGATGTAATTAAATCAAGTTTCCAAATAAATCTCTCTGGTTCCAGAAGAGGTTTATCATCTCAGAAGATTAATCAAACACATTGCTAGGTCCTGAGTCAGTATGAGCATTCCGTGGGAACTTTCAGAGACAGTTCAATCATGGTGGAGTGAATTCTTTTTTCTGAAGGAGAAGTAGATACCTGGGTGAGGGCAGCTGCCGAAAGTTATAGGAGTTCTGAGTGCCCAGAGGGTCATTTTTAGGTGATACCTTTCAGATAGCTCTTTGGTGCAAGATGCAAGCATTATTGGGCTGAGCTGCAAGGACACCATCATCAAGCTGCATTGTCTTTGGGTTGTCAGCAGGACACAGCCAATGAGCAAGGGGAAAGTGAGGTAGGGTTCCCAGCTACTGCCAGGAGTATGGTCCTTGTTCCAAGGTCTCGCCCTTCAGTCCTGGGTGGCCATGCTCCCCACCGTTTCTACCTGCAACTTCCCTACACCCTGCCCTCTCATTGTGAGTAACTCCTTTATTAAACTCTCCCCAAATTGTCCAATTTGACTGTGCTGTGTATTCCCGCCAGAACCCTGACAAAAGTACTACTAATTTTACAAGCAATTTAAATGCAGTCAGAGAGAGATTGACCAACTAGGCCCAGGGGCCACACCTAATAAAATGTAGGATGGGATTCCCATCCAGCGGGGTCTGCCCCCCAGAGCCCCGTAATTAGTGACAGCCCCTTAGCATTTCCGCGTGGCTCCTAATAGTTTGGGCAGTCCCGACAAAGGCCACCAAGAGTTCATCAGCCACTGGGAATTGTTCTTGAGGCCCTCTTGCCACCCACTTTGCTTCCTAGGGGGTGAAACTGTGCAGAACCACCTGCCTCCTCCTTCCATCATCACTGTGATGAAGGGTACGAGTCTGTATGGGGGATGGTGTGGTCTGGGATCAGGCCATACATCGCACGCTCTGGGAAGAGGCCCCTGGAGAAGGAACCGAGCCTGGCTCCGTTGCCCTATATCCCTCATCTGAGGAACATAGCACAGAAACCAACCGCTCCACAGGACAGGAGAACTGCAGAGCTGCTCGCCTAGTTATGCAGGACCTTTCTGAGACTATAGATTCACTTCCAGGAGGTCCAGAGAGCGAGCCCAAAGTCCTTCCTGCACTTCTTCAGAGCAGGGTCATAGAAAATGCAGGTGCCCGTGATCAAGAAGATGCCAGGCGCTTGCCAGATGCCCAGCATTTTCATCATGCTCTCTCTGCTGTCCGTGCTTTGATAGTAACAGGTGTAGTTTGGTTGGTTAATATGCCTGGCGTGCAGGAAGCTCTCAGTCTTTTAGAAAGAAAGAAGGAAAGAAAGAAAGAGGTAAATGATCATACTTGGACAGCACTAAGAAGGCAGGAGACAGTACTTATAAAATCATTCCATCACCTCTTTCAGAACACTGATTAAGGTCTAATCTGAGAGAAGAAATGTACAGGGAAACGAATAATGCTGGGAATACTCGCTAGCGAAATAAAACATGATAACAGCTGTCATTTTGATTGTGTGCTATGCACCCAGCATCACGATAAGGTTTTACATGTATTATCTCATTTAATCTTTCCATGATCTTATGGAGTTAATAGAACTATCCCCCATTTCACAGATGAGGAAGCCAAGTCTCCAGGAGAACATCCGTATCGCACTCCAATGAACGTTTTTAACAAGTGGCAGCAGTGGGGTAAAAAGCACAATCTATCCTCAGACCTCAGAACTTTGGTTAATTATTCAAAGCTCTGGCTTGGATGCCTGGCATTTATGGGCTGCTAATCCAATCTGGGCTCTGGATCCCACTGTCATAGCCCACCACACCGATAACCTCACCACCCTAGGAATTTCACCACACCGATAACCTCAGCACCCTAGGAATTTCTCTCTCTCCCCATGTGATGCCTCCTCACCCTGTTCCCCCTTCTCTGAGGTTTCTTTCCTGCCAGTCTCCTCCTCCCCTCATTGTGAAATGGTTTTCTTTCTGTTGCTGCCTGCCCCAGCCCTTAGGCGGGGAGGTTCTGAATCGGATTCACCAGCGGATTGCCCTGACCTGTCTGTCGCATCTCACCCCGCACGGGGTGGGGGTGGGGGGTGCTGCACCTTTCAGCTTTATTAATCATTTCAATTTGACATCCTGCGTGTTTTATGGTCTTACTTCCGCCCCACTTTGCCCCCATTCAATTATGTTTACCTTTTAAAGCAACACTGGAAGGGAAAATCTATTTCTCCTGCCAGATGTTGAAAGAAAAAAAAGAGAAGAAAAGAAAAACACCCCTTCTACGCACACATATTTCTGCCTCCATTTTTCTTCTTTGACATACACAGTTGAAGAGGAGGTGAGCACGCCCCAGCTCCTTATTGGAAATAACGAGCAGCAAGGATGTTGTCCTTGGGTCTGAGGGCCCTCTATAGCAATGTGACTCACCTTTAATTTCATTGTTTTATTTTGGGTTAATGTGAGGGTACAAACAACCAGGTGTCTCTCACCTTTTTAAGTGTATATGAACCACCTGGGGGTCACATGAAAATAAAGGTTCTGATTTAGTAGGTCTAAGTTAGAACATCTCGTGCCAGTGAGTTATAAGGTGATGCTTTAAGCAAGACCCGGGTTTCTCCTGGACCCCTTTTCCTTCTCCATTGCTCTTCCCTGATGTTTCTCTGTAACCCAAGCAAGTGTCCCCTCGTCTCCGAAGCGCTCCTGGAATATCCATCCTGGACTATCCAGCCTGGGCCACGTCTCCCACAATTGTTGTGGCTCCTCTGTGGCATCGCCTTTTCTGGTTTAGGTTGGAGTCTGTCTGCTAAGCCCTTCTGAGGATAACAGTTAGTTGTCACTGGCTAGGAAACAAAAGAAGTGCATTCTCCTGGAGCCAGTTTTCCCTGAAACACTAATGGTACCTTTATCTCTGGGTAATTAAAGCTCTGACTGATGAATGCGTAATTACGCATAAGCCTGACTGAAATGATCGCCTTGGTCTTTCATCTTGAGCTCACTTCATTAGATGTAACAGTCTCGGCGTGCTTTACAGAATAGCTGTTCCGAGGTGTCTGAGTTGGGTGGAGTCACTTGGGGAGCCGGCCACCTCCATAATTATTGTGGGGTGTGAAGGCTGGATCTGCCTCTGTCTCTATGAAGGAGCAACTGGCAGCAGCCAAAGGTGCATTGGGGAAGTTATGAAATTGGACGGGATTTGCGGACTGTTTAGAGGTTTGAGCTGTGACCACGGGTCTGGTTCTAATTCTGCATCTGAGTGCTGCTAGGTAGGGGGGTGACAGCACTCAGGCCACTGGCCACCTCTTTTGCCCTCTCAGCTTGGGAAGAGGCTCCTTCTCCACTCCGCTGCCTCTAACCCCTAGCTATGCTTGTGTTAGTGTCCTCCAGGCTGAGTCAGGGCTGGCTTAGGGCTCCTTGCCTCCTGGGTGGGTGTGCACGGAAGCAGCCCTGGGTGCTAGATAAGCCAGGTCTCCAAACACTCCACCAGAAAGAAGCTGATAGAGTGGCAGTGGGTCATGTGGGTTCTGGAAACCCATGACTTCAAAGCCCTCCTCTCCCTCATGCGATATCTGCACAAATGCCAATCTTAACTCTTCTGAGTCTCAGATTTCTTGCGTGTGAGACTGTTCTAACCTTGTGGAGGGATGAAATGAAATAAAGGGTGTATTGGCTCAGCCCAGGGTCTGTCTGTTGCTTTTGATATTTCTGAGAGGGCATGGTGTGCTCCCTGGGTGCTGGAGACCAGTGGGAACTATTCCAGCCACCACTTCTGAGTGTTCTTTTCCTCCCTGACGGGTATAAAATGCTGCTGTCAAATCTGTGACCCTCCGGGACTCCAGGGGACTATTTCTTTAAATGGTTGTGCTGGGCTTACCTTGAGCTCGCATCTGTTCTCTGCAAACACAAGGACATTTACCTGAGGGGCAATTAGCTAGGTATAAAAATACAACACGTATCAGCAGGAAAAATCTGAAGGCAATGAGAAATAATGGATGTTTTATTGGTCATTGCTACCAGCCGTGATCTGTGCTATGCATTTTCACACATATTCATTTGTTTCGTTTGGGGTAATTTTTTATTTTTTATTGAGACAAAGTCTCATCCTATAGCCCTGGGTAGAGTGCCATGGTGTCATAGCTCATAGCAAACTCACACTCTCAGGCTCAATTGATTCTGTTGCCTCAGCTTCCCATGTTGCTAGCACTACAGGTGCTGCAACACCCAGCTAGTTTCTTCTATTTTTAGCAGAGACAGGGTCTCACTCTTGCTCAGGTTGGTCTCAGACTCCTAACCTCAGGCAATCCACTCGTCTCAGTCTCCAAGAATGCTAGGATTACAGACATGAGCCACCACACCAGGCCATATTAGTTTTTGCAGCCATTTCACATGACAATAATATAATATGAGCTATATTAATAAAGCATGGGGACACCAAGGCTAAAGAGGGGTGGCTCTCCCTGTTTATATCACTGCTAACTTGTCTCTATAGGGTCTTCCTGTCCCAGTGAAGACTTTGACTCTACTGCTCATCTTAAGCTGATTTGGGGGCTTTTAAAAATTTTTTAAAATTCATGCATACGCTTCTCAAATGTACCTCCATTCTCCTCTAAGACATGCATTCTTCAGTCCCCTGAAACTAGGCTTCCACTTGCAGCTCTGTACTGACACTTTTACACAAAGATCAACAATGACTTACCTCTTCATTGCCCAATTCCAATCTTTTCTCCTTTATTCTGCTCCTGTTTTTCTGGCACATTCCATCGTTGATCAAAGCTCTTTCCTTGGACTCTGAGATGACATATCACATTGAGTTACCTTCTCCCTCTTTCCTTCCCACTTCTCTGTCTCTGCTGCCTCTTTCCCCTTCTCATACCTTCACATTGTGTCCTATTCTTAGGTGGTTTTCATTGCAGAGCTCAGCTGGCATCACAGTTTTCACCTCTCTCATTTATGCTAAGCTTGTATTTTTAAACTTTGCCTCTAACAAGCTGCAGGCGTGAATGCCCTGGCTGCATCTCTCCAGGCGTCTTGCCAGCATCCTCAGCTCCACAAATACAAGTCCGTGTCTTCCTTTGATATTTCTTACACTTTCTGGTTTCTTCGTTTTTGTCAACATACCATGGCTCTTTGGGGAGGAATCTCAATCTCCTTTGTCTGCTTCATATTCCAAACCCTTAGTGTTGACTTAGTACCTGAATCCTACAGCTTCAATTCCTGACCACCCAGTCCGGTTCCATTCGTGAGGCTCCGAACACCTCATGCCTGGTTTATTGGAGTCATTTTTAAAATGCTTTTACTTACTTTATTAACACTCCAGACTGGGACACTCTATACAGCACAGGTAGAGTATTCTAGAAATGCCACTTTCATTATGTTGGTCTGCCCAGAAAGCCTACAAAGTAAATGACACATGCCTTAACTTGACTTGAGAAGTTCTCTGTGATTTCCGTATCTCTCCAACCTGTTTTTCCCACTGATCACCTACAAAACCTCTTGGCTCAAGTCAGTGTAGACTATGTGTTAATTAGGATTAGGTTCTATTGCCAGTAACAGCAAAACCCTAAATAAGAGTGACTTAAACTATACAGAAGCTTATTTCACGCTCATTTTAAAAATCAAGTATAGGCCAGGTACGGTGGCTCATGCCTATAATCCTAGCACTCTGGGAGGCCAAAGTGGGTGAATAGCTTGAGCTCATGAGTTCAAGACCAGTATGAGCAAAAGTGAGACCCTATATCTACTAAAAATAGAAAAACTGAGGCAAGAGGATCGCTTGAACCCAAAAGTTGGAGGTTGCTGTGAACTGTGACACCATGGCATTCTACCTAGGGTGACAGCTTGAGACTCTGTCTCAAACAAAAAACAAACAAACAAAAATAATCAAGTATAGGAAGCCTGGGATAGGAATGATATTTCTGCTACACCAAGTGCTCTGAAACCCAGACTCCTTCCCTCTTGCTCTACTTTGTGTGACCTCTGTTCCCAGGATCATGTGTGGTATGTATGGGTTGCTTATTTCAGACCCAGCTATCAAGCCCACCATGTAGCCAGAGTGAAGGAGAAAGGAGTGAAGAAGGACATTATCTTTCTTTCTAAAAACCTCTCCTGGAACTTGCAAATATGGCTTCCACTTACATCTCATTGGTCAAAATTTAGTCACATGACCACATCTAGCTGCAAAGAAAGCTGGGAATTAAATGTACTTTTCTGTTTTTACTGTGGGTGGCCATGTTGGTTCAAGGTTTTATTACTAAAGCAAGAAGGTGAGAAAGGTATCAGAAATGACTAGTAATCCCTGCTACAGCCAATTCTTTCTGTTTCCTTATGGGCTGTGTGTATTTTTGTCACCATGCTGTGGTGCACACTAACCTCCCTTGGCTGATTATCTCCTCCTCACCTAAATCTTGCTTGTCAGAGAAACATTATCACAGACTTGAATGAACACTAACCTGAGGGTCACACAGAACCAGGTTCAAATCCCACCATCACCAACCACAACTTCCCGTGAGAACTTGAACTCATGAAACGTCTCCAAGCCTCAGTTTTCTTCTCTCTAAAATAGTGTAGTGAAACTCATGTTGTAGGGTTATTGTGAATATCGTGGGGGAAGTTTATATTACATACAAGATGCAGTGAAATGAAAGTTATCTATCTTGTCAATAATCAGCATAATCAGTGTATTATCTCACAACAATCAAGTCTTTAACTTTCACAAAGAGTTTCCTACCTACTCCCATATAAGCAATCATCATCTTGCTTTGTGCTCCTATAATAATACAAATACTGTTTGAAGCACTGAGGAGAGAATTAATATGTGAGGCTTATGACATCTTATTTTGGGAGAGGGGCAATTGTCTAACCTTCAGAAAAGTTGAAAGAAGAGTACTCTGACTTTTCTTAAATTGTTCCTTTAAGTGATTTTGTACATATGCCTAGTTTTCTCAACCAAATGGAATAATCTCATGAAGGCAACGATTGTGTATTAAACAGGAAGTTTTCTTTGTTTTTAATCCTTTGCTTTTGTATCCTCTCAGTATCTTCAATGCTGCTTAAGAAAAAGATTCATTTCACGTCTGATTCATGTCTTCTCCCGTCTTTGATGATTTTCACAGATGTCCGAACAGCTGAAGGCAACAATGAATGTACATGCGATTTTTAAGACAAAACCGTCTGCTCTTGCTTTGAGGGTGGGCTTCCAGCAGGCACACCCTCCTCTCACCTCTCATTTTGCATCATGATGTCCAGTGGTATTCCTCAAAGAAAATGAAAACAAAACAACCCCAGGGCTCGGCAAGTGGGTACGTAGATGAATGAATGGTGCAGAGATCTGACTTATGGTGACCGGGAAATGGCTCTGAGGGTCAGTGCGAGAGCATAGACTCAGCCATATGTGAATCACAAGGGCTCTAGACTATGTCCTGAAAAGAACAATTGCTGGGGGGCAGTGAATGGACCTAAAGATGATTTGTACATATCTTCCCATTTTCCTTAGGAAGGTATGAGGTTGAACAATTAAGTTTGAAAACTCATCCTAGAAAACGTGCTACATACCTCATTGATGACTATCACTATGATCACCTTATAAGTGCTCCCCTTGGCCATCTGGTGACCATAATGATATTCAGCAATGAGGTATGTAGCACTTTTTCTGGGATGAGCTTGCAAACTTAATTGCCAGACCTCGTAAATTAACTAATTTCAATGCTACCTGGCAAATTCTCCCTTAAGAGAATTATGTTACTAAGAGATAATATATACTCTAGGGTTTTGGGGTAGTTTGATTGATTAGAATCCATTGCCTTTCTTTCTGGGCACTGTAGTAGGTTAGGATGGAGGTCAGAGAGAGCCCATCTCCTTGAGCACATTGTCCCCTTGGCATCATTACATACCATTTATGATATTTTACAGAAGGTAGAATGGACCATTTTAGAGGCTGGGGCAAAATCACTCCCCAGGTGCATATTTGCAAATGTTAATGCCACAGTGCTACTATATACACGATCTCCACTCTTCACAAAACCCCCAAAGACCCCAAGGCTATTCCATTTCACAGATGAACTGACCAAAGAGATTTATTCAACTATAAGAGGCAGAGTCAAAATTTAAACCCAGGTTTGTCTAACCTCAAAGCTTTTTCTTATTTGACTGTGGAAGTCTCTCCACAGCAGAGGAGTGTCTCCTTTGTTCCTTGACAAAGAGCATGTTTAGAAAACAGAAAAGCAAGTTTACTCCAACAGGGTTGCAACAGGAAGGGCAAATGTGGTAATGTCACACTTCAATAATGTTCTGGTCATTGTCTAGTCATGTCCCTCCCTTCCCAATGCACCTCTGGAAATTAAACTCAATGCTAATGTCCAGCAAAATCTTAACTGCTATTCTTTGTCTGGGCTCTTGAAGGCAGGAATTAACATAGCCATTTATGATTTTAAAAATTATTTCTACTTTTATGAAATGGCCTCTTCTCAAAACAAAGAAACAAACAAACTGCTTGGCTTGAAAAGACAATCACAAATTAATGCCTAAAGACTAGCCTGGCTAAGACAAAGCACACTCTCAGTGGGTCAGAAGCATTGCATTCTCTCGTCTGTCTCTTTCTACCACATATTATATATATTTTATAGTCAGTAATACATAGACCTATGACACACATAATAAAGTGAACAGACGAAGTACATCATTATGGCTGGTCTACGTCACCAAATAATGTGCCGGCTGAACAAAGGCTTTCAGCCGAGAGATTGCAGAGTGTATTCTCTTTTGTCTTGCTTTTTCTCTCCTTTTTTCCTCCTTGTCCCCTACCGCTCCCAACTGCCCCTCCTCCCTGGTGCAGAGCACTCCATGTCAGGGCTACAAAGCATCTCATTCCTCAATGGGTTTAATCTTTGCCACATTCTGGCACGCAAGTTAGTAAGAGGAGGTTGTAAGGAGTTGTGAGGACAACTCGAGGGAGACTTTTCCTGGATAAAAGGTCCTTGCCTAGGATTATCTTTACTTCATTTGTGGTAATCCCAGCCTCTTCCTTTGCGGTTCTCAGGCTCCAGAGGGGTGGGAGCAGGTGCAGAGGGAGTGATTAGCCAGGACTCAGCAGGGCCCATGGGAAGGTAGAAGTCCCCATTGGAGCCGAGAGGGGAGGGGTCCAAGAACTCTACCCTGTAGAGGGAGTTTGAACAAGGCGCTGCTGAAACAGCCTGGCTTAGGGGAGTTTCTAATACTTTTCTTCACAATGCAAAGTGAGGCCAAAACACTTGCTTGACTATGAGTTGGGCATTAGCAGCAGGTCCCAACGCAATAATGGGCCAAGCTCGTGTCCTGAACAGACCATTCCCACAACCCCTGCCACACACACACAGTTTTTATAAGCTTTTTCCATTTTTTTCCTCCACTTGCTACCTCCAATCCTATCTAAAAGAGATATTTCACTTCTGACTATCTTTCCTCAATCACTTGATTATTTCCACTGAAGTTCAAATATGTATAGACAACAGTGCACATGCAGGCTTAGATTTTAAAGCATTTCAAGTGTTATTAACATTTCTTAGGAGTAGGAAAATCACCATAAGTTAGATCTCTGCACCATACATTTTTTTGATAGAAATTTTAAATGTTGATGGAAAACAATTTGTTTTCCATGAAAAGAGTATAGTAGTAGACACTTATGTTGGTAATGAACACTGGGCAAATAGCTGGAACCTGGTGAGTTGGCAGAAGATGGGGACACCTGTGACTGAAGAGGAAGGGTTGTCACCCAGGACATCCTCTCATACCTCACATCCTCAAATGACCACTGAGAAGTAATGGGTAATAATTTCTAACCATGGCAGAGCATCAGGATTACCTCAGGAATATATTTTAAATACAAGTACTTTAAATAAAGGTACTTTTGTTTTGTTTCCAACAAACCAGTGGCACAGTCTGGTATAGAAGTCACATGGGTGGGTTGGAAGAGGGGATGACAGAGCTGAGAGTTAAGAAAACTGGTAATCCAAATGCATGGGTGGAAATCTCATTATATATTGGAGACTGGTAACCCAACCGGATGTGGGGAAATCTCTTTATATATTGGAGACTGGTAACCCAACTGGATGGGGGGAAATCTACTTTATATTGGTAGCAAATAGATAAGGATAGGAAGGAATAGATAAAAGAAACTTTGCAAAGAAGAGAGGACACATCTTAGTTACTCATTGCCTATGGGGAGTAGAAAGCAGACAGGAAAGTACTTCATGCTTTTGAAACTAATTCCCCCTAGAGAATGTGAACAGGGGGACGGAGAATCACAGAAAATGATTTTGTGGGCTGAGAGGGGAAACTGGTTTGGGAGACGATAACTTGGATAAATTAAGATTCATAGGGTAGTTGGGAGAGTAATGACAATGCCCAACAGGCAGCTGGGACACGAGGGATAGAGCTTGGATTCAAGCTTATAACTTGATTTATAAATACGGGAACCTTTGATTCATAGGTCATAATTAAAGCTCTAAGAATGGATGAACTGTAAAAATGGATCTCTCCTTCCTAGGGATGGAGAGAAGAAAAATCACATTTCTAAACTAAGACTCTTTACTTAAGACATAAGCAACTCATCACTGAGAGCAATGAGGTAAGCCAGTAAGCCAAGAGCTGACCACCCACTGAGCATCCATTTATAAACTCCAGGGCATTCCCATGGTCATACTAAGTCTCAGACGTGGACTTGAATGCAGAAACCCTGGACATGTTTCCTCTTGGTCCAGAGACCAGGTTGGGATCTCTGACTTCCTCCTTCATATAGTATGTCTGGCTCATCAATTTTCTCTTTAATGTCTTTCCTGGAAATATATAATCCTAATTCCTGTCTATTACCTAAAAATGGAATTTTATATCCTCACTTTGAGAATATTTGCAGATACCTTTGGCTCATGGCACTTGTAAGTACACCCTTTTTTCTTCTCTAGGACAAATGTTTATGTTGGTACATGTTTATATTCTAACTGAAGGACTTCAAGGTAGAAGAGTTTCATAGTGTTCTATGCCAGAGACCAGTTATTTAATTGATCTCAGTCTGTTTCCTCATCTAAGTAGCACAAATGGTTGAATGAGAGCTTCTGAAGATCTATTGATCACATTCTCTTTGATAATGCTGTATCATATTTCTTCACATCTAATTTCTTCATATTGTCTATTGCCCGTTATCCACACTGAATACTCAATAAGTATTTGTTGAATGAATGATGGGGTAGAAAGTCCAAAGTAAAATAGAATAGGGTTTACTCCTGAACATTAACTGTACCCCCTTCCTTCTCTTTTACAAACACTGTGTTTCTTAAAACATATTCCTGTGGAGCATCCCTTTGGAGGTGGCAACCACCAGCCCATTGGCAGGCCCTCCACCATCCGCAGAGATGCCTCTGCTGGCTGCAAAGTGGGTCTCACTGCTGCTCGCCGGACTGGACGTCTCTGGGGAACCAAGACTGTACAGGAGAGAGAGAACTAGGGTGGAAGATTCAATAAAGTGTGTCCTTACACACACACAAAACCCAAAAAACATATTCCTCAAGATTTCAGCTCTGTGGGATCAGATATCTCTGTTAAATTAGGAAGTGGTAGAATGTGTTAATGTGTATATGTAGTTACCCATAGAAAAATCCTATCTTCTCCTTATTTTGTGAAATTTTGTGTTCAAAACAGTGATGAGCTGGGCTCTCTTCCATAGGACTTCTTAGACCCTTTGCCACTCTCATGTATAGGGATCATTAACAAAGTTTTTAGGTACACAAAAATTGAGAAATGTAAAATGCACATGGACAGAAGTAAATGAAGCCATCCCAGCAATACCTATAGGCCAAGCAAGTTGAAATTTGCAAGGGTGAATCAGAAAGGACAATGTCAACATTGTTCTTTATTTCATAACAACCATTGAATGAAACAAACAAAAATCTGTCTGCATACTGAAATATCTTGATGAAATATGTGGAAGTGAAATAATGGTCCATAACATAGTCTGTCTCAAAAGTTTCATAGTGACCATAGTGACCATAGTGAAATTTATAATTCACAATGTATGTTGTGAATTGTTAAAACCAATTGTGCAGAAACCACTCTTTGTCCTTTTTCAAAGAAATTTTAAGGAACTAATTTTATATAGATCACACTTTGAGAGCCAATATCTGGTTACATGAATTAAAATTGTCAGAAAATCTATCTATCATTTATAAATAAATTAGAAATTTGTTAAGATCTTTCTGGATTCCAAATATAAGATGTTTTCTCCTTCCAAAAGGGGATTTGAGAACATAAACTAAGTAAAAGGCCTTTCATGTGCAGGACATCAGATATTTCATCAAGATATTTCAGTATGCATGCAGATTTTTTGTTTGTTTTTTCATTCGGCATAGTGTGTGTACTGCAAGTTTGAGGCTCTTGTAAAGGGAAGTTAAATCAAGCTCTGCCACACCCTGAGTGCTATAAAATTACTCATGAGAAACTTGTCAATTACTAGAGTAAAATAATAGGGCATTTTTTTTTTCTCTCTTTATTTAAAATTCCACTTCTCAGCCAGGTAGTCATAAGAGTGTATTGTTTCTCAGCAAGGTTAGACAGGTTGCTGGTGCTCACCCAGTGGGTGGATGTAGGACTTAGCTGGCCTTCTGGGTGACACAAGACAGTCCCATGAGGAGCTCAGAAAAGCATGTGACTGGTCCCGTTCTCTTTGTTAAGATGGCACTGACCTCCAGGGCCCACAGTCTGCACCCCTGTAGACTCCTTTTCTGACCTTTGTGGCTATGGCGGTGTGGCTTTCGGTGACATGTGATGTGCCTTCTCATGCTGCCTATTGCTTCTCATTTGTGGTCAGAGAGAAATGGAGAGTTCAGCTGCCATACTGACTTATGGGGAGACACTGCTCGTCTACACTCTCAGGATGAGTGGGAGGGAAACAAACACTTTGGCAATGGAGTTGGAGTTTGTTCACAGCTCAATGCAGAGGGCAAATGGGAAATCTCAATACACCATAATAGTTATTAATTTATTTGAGTCAGTCTCACTCTGTCGCCCCAGGTAGAGCGCTATGGATCACAGCTCACAGCAACCTGAAACTCTTGGGCTTAAGCAATCCTCTTGCCTTATCCTCCTGAGTAGCTGGGACTGTCAGCACTTGCCACTATGCCCAGCCATTTTTTTCTATTTTTAGTAGAGATGGGGGTCTCACTGTTGTTCAGGCTAGTCTTGAACTCTTGAGCTGATCTACCTGTCTCCCAGAATGCTAGGATTATAGGTGTGCGCCGCCACCTCCTGTGCTACTATTTACTTATAACTTCCCCTCCCCCCAAATCATTGTATTCTCAACTAGCAAGGAGCAATAGACATGAGACCCAAGTTCTGACTATTAAACTAACCGTTTGAGCATTATTTCACCTCCTGGGTCCTGCATTCTCTGCTGAATAATATCGACATTTGTAAAGTATCTCCCAGCGCTGAGTACTTTTGCTCATGCTCCATAAGTCTGATGCTCACAATATTATTTGTTAAGAATTGGTGTGTCTTCCGTATGTAAGACAGAATTGGAGCTAAAAAGGTTTGAGTGGTTTGTCCAAGGTCACATAGTGAGTGAAAGATACAGAAACCAAACCCAGTTTGTGACTCCATAGTTGGTTCGCTTCTTCCTCGTCAGACCAAAGAAATTGAACTTGATAATGAACAAGTCCATACAGGGTCTTACTGTGTTGCCCAGGCCAAAGAAACGAGTAGTATGATGCCATCGTAGCTCACTGTAGTCTTCAACTCTTAGGCTTAAGCGATGTTCCTGCCTCAGCCTCCCAAGTAGCTGAGACTACAAATGTGCACCACCATGTTTGGCTAATTTTTTTTAAATTTTTTTTGTAGAGATGGAGTCTCACTATGTTGCCCAGGCTTGTCTCAAATTCCTGGCATCAAGTGATCCTCCTGCCTCAGCCTCCCCAATTGCTGGGATTGCAAATGTGCCCTTTCCGCTTTTAATTTCACCTCACTGTAGGATTCAGTGATGGCTTGGAGGCCATCTCCTATTCATGGCAATTGTGGAAACTAGAATTCAAGAGGCCTATCAGAGGTCCCCTCAGACTTTCATTATAGATGCCCAGTTCTCTCTTCTTGTGCACCTTGGATCACTTCGTCGTATTTTTAATCAATCTCACTATTGGTGGAGTACCTTTCTCGGAACTTCTTGTCTACAGCCCCTGTGATAGCTCAAATCAATTTTATTTGACCAATTGGAACTTAATGATACAGGCCATAGCTCATAAAATGCCAACTGTTTCTCATCCAGAAAAGGGATCCATAAGCTTCAACAGCCCATACTGACTCTCCCACTTGGATAAGACCGACTTTGCTTTTTCTATCCTCATAGTTTCTATCTGAATCCCTCATCCCTTCCTTGTCAGACCTCCCCAGGTCAAACACTGACACGGCTACAATGTCATGCTGTTTGATGAGCTGTGTCAGACTCCCCGGTGTGTCTAGCTTCCTACGTTCTGTTTTTTCCCCTCCAAACTCCTTGAGTTGTCTATCAGCTTTAATCTTCTGTTTTGTGTTTCTATCACTTTCCCTCTTCCTGTCCTGGTGTCAGTTCTCAAGCCTGTGTGCAGAGGGAAAAGATGAAAAAGTTAACTGTCTGAAATCTGATGCCCCACTAACCTGTCTAATCCTGTTGCCTGACACAGCAGAGGCTGAAACGCTGCACCTCAGAACAACAGCCACAGGACATGAGAAGTAGGGGTTGGGGTGGGCTCCCTGTCCTTCTCATGTATTCTGGCAAATGCTTGTCAACATCTACATGGGTGCCTTTGGGTCAGGAGGTCAAGGCAGCTTCAGATTATTATTCCCCTTAGTACAGCTTGGGGAGGGTACTTATTCTCCTTAGAAAAGGCCTGGATAAGAGGACATGAGCTAAGCAGAACTTTATGTTCTGGGAGGAGAGAGCAAACTCAAGTTTAGTGACACAGATAATAATCCCGGACAAACCCTCCATTAGGCATGTAACCACTAAAGTGTCACTGACTCTCACTGTTCATTTTATCACGTGAAATGCTTGAAACCATGAGTATCTCACAGTTTGTGAAATTAAAAAATAAGAGACGTGAAAAGCCTTTACAAATAATAAATACATCATATGTCTTATGAATAATGAGATAGTTATTTGTCTTGCAACTATCACTATTGTTGGTGAAATTCTTCAAAGAGAAGTATTAAATTCCCATGGGCTTTCCCCTGTGGCTGTATTATTTTGTGGTTGATGGAAAAAGCCAACCAATTTTGATTTATTTGTGCCTATTTTGTGTGACCTATTCATGCCTGCTTTATAGACGTGAGGCTGGTCTGTCTCCCACTAATCACAGGGTTTATTTGAATGATTTGGTGAGCCAAGTGAACTTCCTATCTCTTTGTTGTTATTGTTTCCTTTTTGGTTAAATGCTCATCTCCCCCCACATCTGTGAGCTCGGTCGAGAAGAGCGTTCATTCTTGACGGAGAAGGCCAATTTTTCCATCATTTTATGTGAGAAACTGACCTTTCCTGTTAAAACTCTAACCTTTTGCTAGAGCTTTTGCAGGAATGTAATAGACATCACATAATAGGAGAAAAGACAGGGCTTTTTTAGTTATTAACTTGACATACGTTTCATATACATTATCCTCATGAGAAGTTTGAGGCGAGTTTTGTTTGTAGAAATGGAGACTTGGTAAAGCCACCTCTCAGTGATCAGATTGCAGTACAATGAACTGAGGTGAGGTTAGGTCCTTCGCATTATCTCATTGTGATGGTCACTGCCCACCCCCCATGGATGTGTTCCATCCCTCCATGCTATACTGTTATTCTACAAGAAAGTCTCTGACGGGAATCCAATGCACTGTAGCACAAAAATTCCAGGGCTATTATTGAGCTCCTGAAAAGGAGCAAAGTCTATGTCATGCAAAATGGAAAGACTGTGCTTTCCTTACATAAGACCAAGTGGGACATCTCTAAGAAAATAACAATGGTGCTTGCTTTGATGAAGAATGTCTGCTTGCACCTTGAGTAACTTGTAAGGAAATCAGCTGCAGCTTCCTGTTGAAGAAGGTGTGATGTAAACTTGAGTTCTCGCCATCCTACCTGGCCCTTGGGACTAACTCCCTTCAGAGTTTCCAGATGTGTGCAGATGAGATCCTTCACATGCATCTAGGAGATTAAGTTTACAAGGCAGTGACTGGTAAAGAATGAGGGGAAGCGTGGCTTTCCTAAGGAAAAAGTGTTTGATGCATACTGGAGGGCACCACACGGGTAAGGAAAAAGGGAGGGGATGGGTCGAGGGAGGGGCCCTCACATAGGATCCCTGATTCTTTCCACCTTTGTGGTAAAAGGGGATAAGGAAGATGAAGTCTTCCTCCACCACCCTGCTCTTTGAGATCATCCTGACTGCTCAGTAAAAAGAGACAGGTGGCTTGGCAGCCGTACTCAGTGGTTAGGACACCAGCCACGTACACTGGGGCTGCTGAGTTTGAACCCAGCCAGGGCCAGTTAAATAACAATGACAACTGCAACAAAAAAATAGCTGGATGTTGTAGTGGGTGCCTGTAGTCCTAGCTACTTGGGAGGCTGAGGCAAGAGAATCACTTAAGCCCAAGAGTTTGAGGTTGCTGTGAGCTGTGATGCCACGGCACTCTACCCAGGGCAACATAGTGAGACTCTGTCTCAAACGAACAAATAAACAAACAAACAAAACACAGGTGCTCAGCGGCATGGTTTGGAAGAGGCAGATGGTATTGGGGCAAGGTGACATGCCTGCCTCCCATCACCTTGTGGACTACTCTGACAGATACTGAGTCAAGAGAACACTGACCCTGGACCCTGTGGAGCACCAGCTAAGTCATCTCAGGAGAGCTGATATTGCAGAGGAACCTGAATACCAGCAGTGACCCAGACAATTCCCCTGAACACAAAGAGAAGTGAAAGCTAATTCCAGGGTCAATTCCTCTCCTCACTCAGGAGCCTGGGCTCTGAAAGAGAACCCAGGGCTGCGCCCCATGCAGATTATTTATGTATGAAATTTCCAGGCTGTATCCTTCTTACTCAGGCCATGCTCCCCTCTCATGACTCCTTTTCTCCACTTCACAACTAACATATGATCGAGGGATGCAAAACAATGTAAACGTGAGTCAAAGTGACCCTAAGTGGGTAGAGGAAGCAGCTAGCAAGTAAAGCATATTTAGCCCATCTCTAAATGAAAGAGATCCACCTCTTCACAGACTCCATTTTAGTGTCATTCTGTTCGGGTAGATAATCAAGAGTCATTGTTCAATCTCCAAGTGTGAAATCCAAGTGTCTTTCTTGGTCTTTTGTTTCTACGAGGTTCAGGCAAGATTTGTGAAGACATGAAAGGCAGCTGTGGCCAGTGCCCTTTCCCTTTGCCATGGGTGTCTGAGTTTGGCTGGAGACGGTAGCTGGCCTTCCCCGGCTTACCCAGGAGTCTCTTTCTTTCTTCTGGGAGGATGGGGCTGGTGGAGCTGGTTGTTGCAAGTTTCTTGAAAACATTTCCAGAGAGGAGTGGATGTTCTTGCCAGGTGGTTGGAACAGGAAGAATTTCTAGGGAGGAGTTCCTGTTGGGTCTAGTTCTCAAATCGCTAATTAAAATCTCCAGATAATGGGTTGCTAATTTGTTAGTTCCTTGTACCTTATTGCTGTCTTTTGAAGACTTGGGGGGATGAGGAGTGTGTCTTATTGTTGCTCTTGTCTGATTGAGGTGTAGCTGTCTAACAGTGGTATCTTCCATCTGTTCCTTTCTCTGTTCAAAATTCTGAGAAATGGCATTGAGAAGCGCCCTTCATCCTGGATCCTGAAGCCATCAGAAATCCCAGCCAAGCCAAACCAACCTTCCCTGGGTTTAAGTAGAAGAAAATCACTGCTCATTGAGTAACACTTCCCTTCCGGGAGGAGAATTTATAACTCATTACCATCAACCTGTTTGCCAGTCAGCTTTGCCTGGATGTGGGACCAGGTGAAAGGAAAACGCTGACTCTGACTTTTTAAGAATATGCTGGGGTGGAAAATCTGAGCACTGGGCTTGGCATCAGAAGATTTGAGTTTGAGTCTGGGCACTGCCATGTGAATCTGGGAAAGTCATTTGAATTCTCCAGATTTGGATTTCTTTATCAGTAAAATCTGAATAATAATTCCCTTCCCTGTTTTACAGAGTTGTTGAAGGGGGAGAAGAATTAAAATGAAATACTGTTTGAGAAAGGACAGTAGAGTGTGAAAATGTGAAACATAGTGGGTGTTACAATTACTTAAGGAATGAGAAGCCAGCACAGCATTAGAACTTCTAAATTAATTCAAATGAAAGATGCTCCACCATCCCATCCAGCTCACTCCCAAATATATTCTCTCATCTGAAGCAACCCTCTGAAGACTTTGGCTAGAAATGTTGAGTACTGGGCCAGAGAGCTGGTTGAATACCTTGGCACCTAACTGCCACATGAAGACAGCCCTGTCCACTTCATGGACAATCTCTGGGTGGCTTTTTGGGCAACTGTACCTGGACTTGCCTGTTTCTAGAGCAGGTAAGTCTCACTGTTTAATTCTTTGCTCTAGGGCTTCCATGGCCATTGCCACAGTGTGCCAACAGAGTATGGCTTCTCATACTATGTTTTCTGGCAGATCATGGCCCTGGCAGTGACTACTATAGAAATGGAGGCAGATCTCAACAGGCGGATAAACAGGCAGGTCCAGCACCAGCCGCAAGAAGAGGCCCGGGCCAGCTGCCAAGTTTCATCCAGGAGGGAACGTCTCTCCTGGGGTTTATAACCCTGCAAAGGAGGGAGTCAATCATGGAAAGCTGCTCCACGCCCTTAATACCACAACATTACTCATGAACACCTTGCTGTTAATTAACAGTGGCAAATACCACAGTTATTTCATTTTGTTCCCCGCTTTCTCAGCTGGCAACTCTGAGACACCCTGCAGTGAATTGGAGGGGGTAGCTTATGCCCACGAGGTTTGGGAGGCCTTGCTGAGACTAGAGCTCCAGCAGCCCTGTTGGGTTTCTCATCAAGCGGTAGATGGGTTTTGCTGCCCACATTCTTGCACCATATGTAGGATATGTGGCCATGACTTCGCCGGTAAGTTCAAGTTAGAACCTGCTGGTCTTTGAACACTCCAGCATGTGCTTATTTGATATAAACAAGTCTCCAATCGCCTCTGAACTTCCCTGCTTCCTGAGAGGGCCTCCTGGATGATGGGGTAGCCGTCACCCAGTCTTTCCCCTCTTCCCATAGCTTGGAAGGGAGCAGTTTCACCTCCCCACAGAAACTCAGTTCTCACCATGTAGACATGACCCCATTGGATGTTCAAGTTTGACATGACTTAGAGTCACCTTATATCAAGGACTTCATCATGACAGACACTGAGGAGACAAAGACCAACAGGCCAGGCAGGATCCTGGCCTTCAGGTCAAGCAGGGTAGATAGATGAGTCGCAAGTTCAACCACAACATTAAATCTTACCTACAATGTTGGTGGAGGTCAAGGTGCTGTGGTCATTCATGGAAGAAAGTAGTTACATATTTTTTGAAGATGAGAGATGCAATGAAAATTGAGTTTTAAAGATTGAAAAGGTGTTTTCCAGGTAAAGAAGTTTTTGCATTTTAGGGAGGAAGAAATGCACATGCAAAGATCTCAAGACACAGAAGAGCAAAGCACGTTCCACACAGAACAAGTAAATGGCATATTTTCACTATAAAATTGTCTCATTTTCCGATTCTCACATCCCAGTAGAATGCATATGAGGTTTTCCTGTACCCATTTCCTGCATATGCTAACATGCTGATGCTCACATGCTACATGCATGCATGAAACAGGTGTGTGTCATGCTACCACATTACCAAGAGCACCCACCAAGTGGTCTATTTTGTGTTCTGCACCTCTTTCTCCTTAACTCCATATGGGACTTGTCCACACTCAACCCTTGCAAGGCCCACTCATCCCTGACCCATTGCCTTTAAAGGTGATGAGTTCAAGTTCTTCTCTTTTAAAGTCAAATCCAGCTCCCCTTTTTACAACTGATGTCTGGGAGTGAGGTTGGAGGAGGGAGGAATATGAGGCTCAGAGCTTTTACTCAAGCCCATAACCCACTTCCCTCCTTCACTTCTTATGGGACAATTGTCCAGGTCTTCTAAAGGCAGCATCTCCTGTTCCGCCGGCCTCCAGTTAGATTCTCAGCTCCCACAGCTCACACCCCATTTGTTACCTCCATGCTCCGTGCACAGTGCACTGTGAGGGTCCTCAGTGATTAGGATATTGAGGGTGGTGAGAGTTCTTGGAAAGAATCTCATGGAACTTCAGAGTCCCAGGTAATATTTCTGATTTGTGTGTTCACTCATCCATTCCTTTACCAGCCCCTTGGGCTCTGAGCATGGCACTTACTGGTTTGCTCCACAGTACAAGACAGATGGTACCTGCCTCTACACATCTTACAGTGACAGAGTGCTGATCTAGGGTGCCCCTCTTGGGGCCAACAGTCATGCTCAGATTTGGGGATCCAGCTGCCCTAGTGCCTAAGCCACCTTCCAGGAAGGGCACTGGAGGCACTGAAATTTTTCCTTTACGGGTTTGAGAAGCCACCATTGGCCTGCAGCATCCCAGGGTTTTAGCAAGGGCAGAGACAGCTTCTCAGTGGGCTCTACACTTAGATTCAGTGGGCAGGGGTGTTGAGGAGAGGATGCTCTTGGGAGGTTTTTTTTTTGTTGTTGTTGTTGTTGTTGTTGCCAGGCTAGAGTGCTGTGGCATCATAGCTTACAGCAACTTCAAACTCTTAGGTTCAAGTGATCCTCCTGCCTCAGTCTTCCAAGGAGCTGGGACAACAGGTGCCTGCCACTACACCTGGATAATTTTTCTACTTTTAGTAGAGATGAGGTCTCACTCTTGCTCAGGCTGGTCTCAAACTCCTAATGTCAAGCAATCCGCCCACCTTGGGCTCTCAGAGTGCTAGGATTATAGGTGTGAGCCACCATGCCCGGCGCTCTGGGGAGTTTTTGATGCTTTGACTCCAAACAGCTTTACAGTGATGATTTTATTTAGGTAAGAGACATAGAACTCCAATCAGCATCAGAATCATCCTTAAAGGCAATGCATATTATGACTCTAAACGGGACCCCTTCACCCACAGGTCTGGGAATAGCAGATGGATGGTTTCTAGGAGCAGTGAGGAAGGACCCATGAAATAAACAAATGGGCTCTGAGCAGACTGGCTGACCAACTGGCCAGATTGCCCATTGCTTGCATAGATATCTGCTATCAGCATTTGTCCTTAAGCTTGCTAGAACCAGTCTTCCCTCAGCGGGGGCAGGGGCATCTGTCTCAGTAACTGCCATACCTCCAGTGCTGAGGGACTGCTTGAAAACTGAGTGCTCAAGAAACTTTTGTGGGCCAAGTGGTGGAATGTTCATTTTGACCCAGACACAATCACCCAGCTGCCAACACCTTGTGAAAGGGAGGTGAGGTGCTTATTCTTCTCTGGCTTAATAACAGTCTGCAGTCTGTTGTCTTTTATATGCCTGCTTAGCTCATTGTGAAGGCCCAATAAACATTAATTGATGGACAAGGAGCTCTGGGGTTTGGCTCCAGCCAGATTCAAGTACTACTTTTTGAGGACGTTTATAAGAGCAGGGGAATGTAGAATATTATGTTCTGAGTCCTGAGACTCTCGGGACCCCTCTCCTCCTTCTCCCATAATACCCAGAGCCTGGGAGAAGTGGGTGGAGAGGGAAGGGAGGCACCTAATTATATTCATGGGTTATATAATTACACTTTCAGGTTCTCACTGGTGGTGGGTTTTAAAGGAGCTTTAAATAATTTCCATTTTGAAATGCTTTGTTTTCCTGGGCTTTTTTTTAGTCACCCTTTATTCATCATCCTTTGTCCTTCCCTAGAATCTTCCAGGGGAATTATCCGAGGACCAGTGCATGGACTTGGTACCTGTACATGACAAAAGCTGGGATCTGCAGAAACTTGCCAAAGGTTTATAATAGGCTCCAGATACCCTGAATCAAGCCCAAACTCCTCAGCCTGTTGAAGTACCTTTCAGGGTGGGACCTCCCTATGCACTAAAATAGTGGCTCAGACTATCTTGACCATGGACCAGCTGCCACAGCATCACCTGGGAACTTGCTGGAAACACAAATTCTTGGGTTTTACTCTAGAACTTCCAGAAACTCTAGGGTGAGGCCCAGTAATCTGTGTTTTAACAGTCCTCCAGGGGGTTCTAATGCATATTCCAATCCTCTAGATTCTAGAGTCTAGAACAATGATCTAGCCCTAGTGACTGGGCTTACCAATCACCTGCTTAGACCTCAGCCCAGACTTACTAAATCAGGATCCCCAGGAGTGTAAAAAAACAGGTTACTGTTTTGTTTTTTTTTTAAAACAATGCATGGGTCCTATTCCCAAAGACTTGGATTTAACTGCCCTGAGGTGGAGCCCAAGATTTTTTACTTCCTTTTCTTTTTAACACCCCTCTAAGTTTAATGTGCAGCCAGGATCAAGAATCACTACTTCAGTGGCTACTCATCTACCATGTGCTTAGAACTTTAAAATGTGAGTCAGATCATGTTACTTTCCCTCACAGCACTCCCTAAGTGCTTTCCATGTGACTCAGAATGAAATGGGTATGCTGGTTGTGTCCTTCAAGTTCTTGCCACTCTTGGGCTCTGACCTCATCTCCTACGGCTCTGTTGCTCATATTCTCTGCTCAATCACGTTAGTCTTACTCTACCTAGAGCAGTGGTTCTCAACCTTCCTAATGCTGCGGCCCTTTAATACAGTTCCTGTGGGTTGCGACCCACAGGTTGAGAACCACTGACCTAGAGCATGTCAAACACGATCTTGGGTCAAGGACTTTGCCCTTACAGTCTTCTGGCAGAAAATCTCTATTATCATTACCAATTGCTATTTCACAGATCATATCAACACTCATTATCTTAAAACAGCAACAGGAATTTATTTTATTTATGTATCTAAAAATTTTGCAGGGCATGGCATGGACAGCTCACTTCTGCTCCATAAGCTATCAGCAGGGGTGGCTAAATGGGGATTAGCAGGTGCTGGCTGTTAGCTGGGAACTCAGCTGCACCACAGGCCTGGGTCATCAGTTCCTCTTTGTGTGGGCCTCTTTCAAGGGTTGCTTGAGCTTCCTCACAACATGGCAGCTAGGTACCAAGAGGAAGCATCCCAACAGAAAAGAAGTGGAAGCTGCTAATCTCTTCCTGGGCTCAGAAACTGACAAACCATTAATTCCATCCTATTCTATTAGTCAAAACAAGCACCAGCTCCCTGAGGGGACATAGATCCCACTTCTCAAGGGGAGGAATGTCCAAAGTATTTGCAGCCATCTTTTCTTTGCCACAGCAACCTTACATGTGTGCTTATGACTCACCTAACCCCCATAGTTCCTCCAGGTCTCTGTTGTAATGTCACCACAATATCTAGATAGCAGCCCCACCCTCTCACCTCACCCCATCACTGCTTATCTCCTGACATACTTTGCATTTCTGAATAGCTGTTAACACTACTGGCCATGTTGAATTTTGGTGTGTAATGGACACTCAGTTCCTTGTGCTGGGTTCTTTACGTAGGTGGCTAGAAAAAAAGGTAAGGCACTATTTTGACCTCTAGAAACTTTTAATCTAGCAAAGGAGGAAAAGAAAAGCCACTCAGAGGAGACAGATAAGTAAATACCTTTACAAAAAAAATTTAAAAATGTTTCAGTGCCTTGGTTTTCAGTTGCACACACACATTAAATGCTCAGGCTGGGTGGAAAGTCCCACAGTGCCTCCTCAGACCAGTCTCTGGTGTCCCCACTGGCACAGACTGAAGCTCTCACTTGGTGCTTTGCACATACTTTGTTTACAAGGCCAAAACATTAGTCACAAAAATCTTTTTTTTTTTTTTTTCTTGACGTAAAGCTAAGGTATTATAATATGGAATTCAACATTTAGAGAATTCAGTTGAACGAGGACCTATGGAGCTTATGTTCCAGCTCTAAGACATACCTATGGTGCCTGATATTGAGCAGCTTACAGTCTAGTGGGGAGGCTGATGTTTAAACAGATCATTTCAATAAAATGTGGCAGATGCAATAATAAAGGCAATCCTGAGATGTTTTTGGAGATGGTGTCTGTGCTATGTGTTTGAGGTTGAAGAGGAGTCATTTGGATGAAAGAAAAGAAGGAAGAGTGGGGGATGGTGAGGGTAAAGAATAATAATATTCCAGCAGGGAAACAACTTGTACAAATAATAAACACAGTGATGTGTTGAAGAGACAACAAAAACTTGATCTTGGAAAGTCAAGGGAAAGGTAGAAAGTAGCAAAACAAGAAGGATGTAAATAGTAGGATGTAAATATGGCCAGCAGGCTTCTACCAGTAAGAAGAGAAGCTTCTGGTTTATTGGGTGGGTTTTGCACTGAGGATTGGCATTCTTGGGGGTGCAGCATGGAGGATGACCTTCAAAGTGGAGTAGGGTACAGGAGGAAGCAGGAGCTGTTAGAAGTCTAAGGTGAGGTCCAGGCATGAAACTATCAGGGCCTGAAATAGTGGCAGCAGGAATGGGGAGAAAAGAACCAAGTCCTTGTGCCTTCGGGAAGCCCCATTGACAGGGCTTAGTGATCAGTGGACTGTGGAAGAGCGAGAAGTAACTGACTTTCAGATTTCTGACTTGGTGACCCGAGTGTCACTGGTTCTGGACGTGCAAGAGAAGAGTTCACATGTGAGCATTGGGAGGGAGGAAATGAGACCCATTTTTTTTTTTTTTTACAAGTTAAGTCTGGAGATGTAATGAGATCCACTTTGGCCGTGTTGAGTTTGAGAGGTTTATGTGGTACCCAGGAAGACATGATGACAGCCAGTCAGGTGGACAGAAAGTCTGAGGCCGGAGTGCAGCTAATCAGATCTAGGCCTCATTCATGAGACGCTGGCACAGGGGCTTTGTCAAGGGGCAGAAGAGACCCTGGGCACGCAGATGCTCAGCACGCAGGCAGGGAAGCCCATGTGAGAGGCCAGGGAGGGGAGCCCAGAGAGGTGGAAAAGGAGCCAGCGTTTCACTATTCAGCCAGGCGTGGTGTCCTGAGGGCCAGTGAAGCAGAGGTCTGAGGAAGCTTCTGGTGACACAGATACAGCAGAGCTGACCAATGCAACAATGCCCGTGGGTTAGTAGCTGTGCCTGACGCCTTTATCGGGGCCATTTCTGTGGACTCTGGGGAGATGTGTCCTTCCTGTGGGCTGCGGAAGTGCGGCATTTCCTCTGAGTGGAACATCCTTCCCCCAGCTCCTACTTCTCATACATCTGGTTTTAGTTGAAATGTCACCTTTCTAGGTAGACTGCACCAATGTCAGGTAGATGACCTGGCATATATGAGATGCTAAAAAAAAAAAAAAAAAAAAAATTACGGGTGGCGCCTGTGGCTCAAGGGAGTAGGGGCCGGCCCCATATGATGAAGGTGGCGGGTTCAAATCCAGCCCTAGCCATAAACTGCAAAAAAAAAAAAAAGTACAAGGAAATAGCTTTTAAAAGTGGACCTTGCCTGTCTGTTGCTGTCATGATCTTGGGCAGGACGCAGGTCTCATTGACTGCAAGGCTGAGGACTGGGAAGATGTTCAGAGACAGCAGCTAGAGAGTAAATGAGAAAACCCACCTGAAGCCTCCCTGGGCCTCAGCATCCTCGCACCAAAGTGACCAGGCTAAACAAGTTTATCATTAAGGACACAGCCAGTGTCAAAAGCTGAGACAGATGCCAAGTGCTTAGATCATCACTGTCATCATCGGCCCCTACGGAGTGTGCTCCCCACATTTTATTCCTGCCTCACAATGTCCTCCAAAGAGGGGCTATCAGCTTCTCTTTTGAGAGGAGAAAATGAGGTTTCAGGGGCTTAAACTGCCTGCCCCACCATCACACAGCAGATACATTTCATGTGCATTTTAGTGTTTCCCTGACACAGGCTTTCAGTGTCCTCACCTGGTGTATCTTCCCGTTCCTAATCCCAGTCCCTCGAGCGTGAGCCAGAGCTACAGAGCCACTTCTAACAAACAGTGTACAGCAGATGTGGCGGGGGTGTCACTGCTGAGATGAGGTGGCAGACTGTGACTTCCATCTTGCTGGCTCCCTCTTTTGCTGTCTTTGTGTCAGTCGGGATGTGGGATGTCAGAGAAACAGAACCAATGGTATGTGTGTGGGGGAAGTGAGAGAGACAGAGGCAGGGCGATCGGGAGGGACAGAGAGAGGGAGACAGAGAGATAGGGTGAGACAGAGCCGGAGACAGAGCAAGGCAGAGAGAGATTGAGATGGATTTATTTTAAGGAGGTTTGGGGAGTCTGAAGTCTCCTAGGGGAAGCCAGTGAGCTGCAGAAGCATGATGATGAGTTGTGGCCATAGGTAGAGGCAGCCTGCTGACAGAATTCCTTCTTTCTCCACGGAGGCAGGTCTTTGCTCCATGCAAGGCTTCACTGGATTGAAGGGGCCCACCCATGTAGTGGAGGGCAATCTGCTCTACTCGAAGTCCACAATGTGAATGTTAATCTACTCAAACAATATTTTCCCAGAAACATCCTAGATAATGTCAACCAAATATCCCAGGCTCAGCACGATGACATGTTAAATTCACCGTCACCCTCTTGCACTGATGAAAATAGTCATTGGGTCAGGAGCCACACCAAAGAGAGGCCACACTGTAGAGATCCCATGTGACAAGGTGTGGAGAAGTCTCAGGCTTGAGTCCAGTGAGGAGCTGAGGTCCTCAGGCCAACAGCACGTGAGGGACCTTGGAAGTAGATCCCACCAGCTGCAATCTCCCCCCGGAGTCATGCCTTGAAATGATCATGCTCCTGTCCCGAGTTGCACCTGGAGGGACAATCACACTTCTGTGAGGGATGTTGAGGGATGTTGAGGTGGGAGACCCTCTAGGCTGCACTCAATTCCTGACACTCAGAAACAGTGCGATGCCAAATGTTGTTTGAATGTGCTAATTTTGGAGGGTTATTTGTACAATACCTTAGCAGCAGATAGCTAGTCCCTGTGTTGTGCTGCTGAAGCTGGCCCTGGGACTCTTCTGGAATGTTTTCTCCTAAGCACAGCCATGTGCATGGGGTGCCCAGTGTAGAGAACTGACCTGTGGCTGTCCAGCAATCTCACAGGACAGTGCAGTCAGTGACCATTCCACTGCTCTCTCTCCCTCCTTATCCCCACCTTGGATGGTATTAACTCAGTTTTTAGAAGGGGAAAGAAACTGAGTTTTGGAAGTGGCCAGTCCAGAATTAAGGAATCACATTCCTCCTAGGCTGGGGTTTGCACTTGGAGCCCCTCAGCCCCATGGCATGGCTGTTCCCATGTTAGAAGCACAACTTTCCTTTAGTCAAGGCCCCTTCCGCAAGGATGTTATCGGATTCCATATTGAAGTGGAGACGTCTTGCATCTGGGGAAGGAATTCATTCTGCTGAGCCCTGAGCGGTGGGGCCCTCTTGGTGGGCAGTCCATCCATGTTAATAAATGTCTCACCTATCAGACAGCTTCAATAAGGTGAACCGCGGAGGAGAGGTCATGCTTGTCAGTTTAGTTTTACTGAGACATGGAGGGCCCGTCTGATGAGGCCCTGGAATTTAGCTGTTGTCCTGAAGGGAGACAGACTGACAGTTTCTTCCCAAAGACCCGGCCCCTCCCCCTCCCAGACACACTCTTGTTTTATCCGGAGACTGCGGCAGCCACGTTGCCCTGTGTGTGCCTGGTGTGTGCTGTGTGTGACACGTATGTGCATTGTTATGTGAGATCAGAGTTTTTCTGATTTTAAAAATGTGTCTATAGCAGCTTTCTTATTTGTTTTTCCCATAGGTAAACTGTATGAGGAATGTCTTCCCCATTTTATGGTGGGGGGGTTGAACATTACCAAGTTTCAGCAGGTACCTGGTTCCCCCCATTTACATTTTAAATGAGGAATGTGTCTCTCCCATCTTATCTCTTTGCATCATCTTCTAATGAGATCACAGGGCTTGAGAGAATTCCTTGGCATTCCTCAGAGCTCCAGAATTTCACCCAAAGAAGTCACTGGCAGAATGCCTCAAACCTGGGCATTCCCTGTGTACCATGAAAAAGAAATGGAAGGCAAAATGAAACAGGCCAAGGTCAAATTCGATAACAAGAGGGAGACTAAGAATTGATTATGCCAGGCCCACCCTTCACTTGACCAAGTGAAAACAGGTTCATGTGGGGCAATGGGTGCCCAGGGTCAGGGGTGGCACCAAGCCTAAGACATGGGCTGACTCCCAGCCACAGCTTCAGTGCCATCTTCCTGCATGTTAACCAAGGAGGTGCCTGTGGCTTGCAGGGGCTAAAGGCCTCTGTATGACCGTGTTGGTGCCATGTCCCTTCCTTCCTCCTGTTCCCTCTGCCCCACGAGCGCGTTCTCCCGTAACCTCAGTTGAGGCAGTTTGCACAGTGAGCTTTGCGCCCCTCCACAGCTTTTGTCTGTCCCCACTTCCTGCAGCCCTGCCCCTCTCCACATCAGCCCCTAAGCCACCAGAAGCTTCACCTGCTATGCTAGGTCTCTCTGCCTCCCCCAAGGTCCTCCTCCTCTCTCCATACCCTGTCAGCCAGTGAGGAATGGCCCCTCTCCTTCAAAGAGGAAACAAGATTGATGACAGAGAAAAAGGTCAATGATGATCCCCTGCTCCTCCCTGCCCCGGCAGAGAACATGCTTGTTCTGTGTGGATTTATGAAGTGGTCACGTCTCCCCTTCCAGATAGCGCCTGGCAGAGATGTGCCCACCCATGAACACGCTTCCTTCCTGCAGCCAAGAGTGAAGGAAGATTCTCTGAGGTGGGTGCACCCAGGGAACCACCCATGGGGAGTGGAGGCCGCTTTTTTAGACCCAGAAGAATCTAGACAATTGCTCAGACCTTCCTTGGGTTTCTCTCACAGTCAGGATTCTGTGAGGGCTTCCGTGGGGTTAAGGACGGGGCTGTCTTTTGGGGGGTTTGACTACAAGTGAAATCATGCACCAAGAAAATGGGATATTTCTGTCCCATGAGAACATCTGTTCCCTCTCTGGATCATTTCCCTGTGTGATTACCTCCACCTGAAGGTAGTGTTGACAGATAATATACAGGACGGGGGAGGGTCAATTTAAATTTCAAATAAACAACCAATTTTTTTTTTCTAGTAAAAGTATATTGCAAAAATTGCATAGGACATACTTATACTTAAAAAATGAATTATTCCGTGTTGTCCTTTTTTGCTAAATGGTGCAGCCCTTAATAGAAGAGCCAACTTGCTGGGATGTCTTTGTTCTTTGTTTTAAGGATGAGTTTAAAAGCACTTTGGGGGAATAAATTCTCAGAGGCCAGGAAGGAATGGATGCCTTTTTTTGCATTTCCTTCCTAACTAGGCACCCCAGGGCCCAGCTCCTCCCTGGCCTCCTGGTAAAGGGCCAGGGCAGTGACTAGTGTGGGCAAAGGCCGAGACCTGTGGAGCAGTGGTTCTCAGCAGGGACAGTTTTGCCCCCAGGGGACATGGCAACATCTGGAGACCTTTCTGGTCGTCAAGATGGGTGGTGGGGGGGAGATGCTGCTCCTTCTAGCAGATAAAGCTGGGATGATGTAGACCCCCCCTCCACAAGGCACAGACACACACACAGCCTCACATCCAAGTACCACTGCAGTTGAGGATCTCTGGCATAAAGGAAAAAAAAGTGGTATTTGGAATAAAAGGCTTGGGCCTCAACTACAAACCACAGTCTAGAAGTTCCTCAGTCGTCAGGGACTAGACAGCAGCTGGGGCTATGGTCTGCCCCCTCCTCCACTCCGAGGCCTGAGTCCATAAGACCCAGCCTTTAGCCTCTGATGTTCCCTGGAAGGCTGCCCCCAAGGTTAATTTTAACCATCTTTCATGCGTATAACAGTGTGGGGGCTGGGCATTCTCTATCCTGCGGGGCTCAGGCCTTCTGCTGAGCCCTCTAGCCGTCCCTATTATATCCTCCACCCATCACAGGCCTGTCCAGCGCTGGCTGCTGACCACTGCAGTCACTTCCTAATATGCCCACGTGCATTCTTTCTGCCCCCATGCAGGCTGAAGGACAGCTGTCTCTTTGCTCGCTGCCCGGTGGGAAATTTGAAAGCACCAAAGAAACAACAAGATATGGGGACGCCCCCTCCCTGGTGTCCCTTTCCCTCAGCAGCCATTGTCCCCAGGCAGGAGACTGGCAGAGTCAGTTCTCACTCCTAGGTCATTACAGCAGGAGGAACAGACTAGAAGCAACCAGGCAAAGGCGGCAAACTACTGCAGCTCTCAGTAACCTCCAGTTCAGAGAGGTTTGTGAACTGTCTCCCGCACACCTCTTCCTCCTTGCTTTTTTCTTTTTCTTCTTTTTCCCCAATATACTAAGGGGGTCCAAATGTTTTGGATAACGTGGATCATGTTTGTAATGTGTAAGTCCTGGCTACAGGCGTGTCTGTCACCCCAATAGCCTTCATAGTACCCATTAGGTTGGTTTATTCCCCTCCACTCCCCACTGCAGTTGCTTTCCATTGAGATCGCTGTACCAATGAGCACACAGGTTCCAATTAACAGTGAGCATATGTGGTGCTTGTTTCCTTCTGTTTTTCTTATGCACGTCTCACCCAAGAGGAAGAAACTGAGCACTCACCACGTTCAGCAGCTGGCCAAGGACGAAGATATTGAAAATGCCCCCATCGCTTCCTCCAAGAGACCCCTGTGTTGTGTGGGTGAGTAAAAATTCTAGTCCTCCCTTTAGAGGCAAAGCAAACAAAACCATCAAAACAGGTCAGAGAAAAATAAGCAATGCAATAAGCGGGGTGACTCACAGGCAACTTTGAGCTTCTTTTTGAACCAGAAGGGTTAAAAAAGTCCTAGTCTTACAAATTAGATTTTCGTTTCAGCACCTTACATTTTCACTTATCACCGGGGAAGTGAAATCATTTATTTTCTGTGACTCGTGACTCTCCCCTCCATCCAGTGACAGGAACTAGTGGCAGCCTGTGGGGTTTCAGCAGAGAAACTTCCCTGAGTGGACCCCTGTCCCCTCCCTCTTCTGCCTCTTTTTCTGTCTGCCCCTTGCCTGGGCTCCCCCTTTCCCTACCCTGCCCCTTTCCAAAAGATTTATAGAGCAGAGTGGCTTGAGAACAAATGAGCAGACTTTAGACTGATGTATTCTGCATACTAATGACAAGATACTGCTTCTGTACCCAGGGGCAAAGCCAGGTCAGGCCAGTTTAACCGTAAACTTTATTTATGGGCTTATAACTTTGCAGCTGCAGTAGCTCTGTCTGACCTTGGGACTGAGATCTGTCTCTCTCTATAGATTCATACATACTTTTTAAGCCAATTCGGTGGGGGTGGGGGAGAGAGTGCTGGTAGCTCTTTCTTTATGACCTTCTGAGTAATTCCAGTAAGAAGTTTAAGCCAAAGAAGGGGGGGCAGTCAGAGAAGAAAATAGTGGTAGTGGTGGCAGAAGTGGTAGCTGTCGTAGCAGTAACACGTCCTCCCTGGGAATAATAAAGCAGTAATGGTAACACCTCCTCCTGGGGCAGGACTCTACCCTGTGTAGGACTGCTGAGTTTCTCCAAGTTGACTTTCAGAACCACGGATCTTGAATCTTCACTCACAGAATGAATTGCCTGCTTCGAAGTGGCTCAAGACTCTTCCTTCCTTGCAAGGATCTTCAAAGTCTGATCGTCTTCAATGCATCAGCGAGCTGGTTCCTCTAGACCAGATGATGTGCAGCCCTGAGGCTGGTCCTCAGAATGCCCTGTCTTGCCTTCCGGTTCTATGTTGTGACTCTAGTTGTTCAAGTTGGTGCAGCATGAGACAGTGGCCAGGATCATAGGTTTGATGCATTGAAATGGGTTAATTGTGCCTGGTCTCAATGTCATGCACTTAGCTCAAGAGTAGTGATGGTGAAGATAGCTTTGGTTATTAAATGAAGATGTACTGGTCACTTGTTATGTGCCAGGCACTGTGCTTGGTGTCACGGACACAGTGGTGAACAAGATAGAATCATCCCCTGTCCATGCTGAGTTTAGCAGATGTGGGTGAGGTTATTCCCACGGCTGAGGATGCATTTTAAAGCATGTATTGGGCCACTTCTGGCTCCTGCCCCATTATTAGTAAGCCATGCAAGTCTCCTAAATGACAAAGTGAACCGTATTGGATGAATGGCTGGAGATCCTCCTCAGTGTCCTGAAAACTTGAGTCACACTCTCTGCCTGTTGGAGGAACGGTTCACTTAACCTTTCTGCACTTCGTTTGCCCTCCAGAAAGGATCCGAGAGCCTGTTGGCACCTGTGAACTTCAACAATAGCTTGGGAACCAAGGGCACCTGGACCATCGCTGCTCTTCTCTGGTTCTGGGACTTCATCTGTCAGTTCTGCCCCTACTAAGGTCATACATTGGATAAAGACATCCTTTGGAATTTTCTCAGAGCAAGATGCTCCCCTCTGGGGAAGGAATCTTTAAAAATGGTAAAATGATAATTCCTGCCCTAGTTGTCTTGCAAAGTAGGTAATGCATTTGTGAGGTCTAGATGAGGTCAAAGTTGACATGAGATGCCATTGTCTCCTTCCCTGGGTCTTAGGCACCCAGACTTGTTTTCAGGTGACTTGTATGCTTTGCTGCCACTTAATCCTAGGGGAAAGTGATGCAAGATGTTACTTATTCTTTAAGAGAGTCAACCCTCATCTTCACCTCCCTTTTCCTTGTTGTCCCCTTTGGGAGTGGGGACAACTCCAGAAGGCCACAGGGGCATGGAAGTCAGTGGTGGGGGAAGGCTGAGTGGCTGGTTTGTGTGTGTTTGGGGTCTGGGATGAGGCAGTAGGTTGGGGCTGTTAGAGCTCTGGAGTTTGAGCATATTCACCATGAGCTTTGTACTGAGGGACCCATGGAGTACGTTCTGGCCACGGCTCTGGGAATCAACAAGGCTGGGGCAGCAACAGTCTGCAGATACTCCAGAGCTGAGAGTTAGACTGTGTCAGCTCTGGTCTCTGCAACAGGGGCCACTTCACCTTCACCTGAACACAGAAGGAATCATCAAGTCCATCTCAGGGAGGACATCCATTTTTGAGGCTCCAGGAGAAGTAAAGGAGATTCTCATTATTTCATTCCTGGTACCCTGGGAAATTCTTCATGGCTAGAGAGAAAAGATGAGGGCACACAAGAGCTTTGGGGACAGGACAGGAGCAAGGGAATTGCAGGTGACAGGCCCCATCCTTCTGGGTGTGTGACCTTGGATAAATCATCTTCCCTCTCTGAGCCTCAATATACAAATCATTAAAATGGTATAATAGTAATTCCTGCCCTAGTTATCTTGCAAAGTAGGTAATGCATTTGTGAGGTCTATATAACCCTGATAGAAAAAGTTAGTAAAGTGATACAAAAATAATTAGGTTTTTTTTTTTCTTTTTAGATGACTACTTAGTGGGAATCAGACCCTGATGAGGATTTGCAGTATTAATGAATACATGAACTCCTGGAGGGCTAGTCTGTGCCATAGCTTCTTAATCACACACAGCCAATGCCTGCATATATAAATATATATGGTAATTATCACTTATGTAAGTGTGGGTTTTAAGAGCTTCACTGACTCTCCTTGTGAGGCTGAGGGTACATGAGTGCCCAGGAAAGTGTGAGGTTTCTGGGGGCAGGAAACAGGTGTCCCCTCTGCTGATGCTCTTTGAGTGCCTGCTGTAGTCTCTCAGGGCTGCGTTCTCAGCTGGAGGTCACTCTCCTGGCTGAGCATCTGATTGATGAACAGACCAGGGCTAGCTGTAGGCATTCGTAAACATGGGTCTATGTTTGCCAGCTTTGTAACATCTGTGATATTCCCGGGAGATTCCTGGACCTGACTTCTGTGAATACCAACTGACTTAAACTAGGGAATTCGCTCAAGGAGGCTGAGGCAGGAGAATCACTTGAGCCCAGGAGTTGAAGGCTACATTGAGCTGCTATTGCACCACAGCTGGGGAGACAGAACAAGACCCTGCTGGTGTGTACATGGAAAGAAAGGTGGGATATGGAGCAAGATACCTCTTGCCCATTGCTGTGAGAATTCACCCTGCTATGTCAAAACAAAAGTCTTGAGGGAGTCACTTTGGTCTCTGCTTTTTAGTTTGCCAATCTACAAAACTGGAGTACTAAAGACTGTTTTGTAGCTGTTGGGTGGATTGGAAATAGTATCTAAAGACCTTCCCACAGTGCCTGGAACATCATGGAGTTTAATAAATACTCTTTCTACAGTGCTTTGGTACAGGTGCAGGCTCAAGACTTCCTCTCTGATGTGTAGAAGGCTCCACATGTGTTACCCGATGAAGTTCCCAGCGGATGAGGGGCCGTCCTTTCTACATGTCAGCTGTTGGCTCCGTGGCCCATGCTGCTGATCCATTTGTCCCCATTCTGTCACAGCTCCTGAGATGTTGCTCCTGCCCTTTGGCAGACCTTAGAGTGGTGTTTTCCAACCTCTTTTATCTCACAGCACACTTGAACCTATAGTTAAACTTCCATGGCATGCTTAAATTATGTTGATCAAAAAAAAAAAAAAAAAAAGCATAAAAAAGAATATACTTATTGTGCTTTGAACTTTCAATAATTAAATTTAATTAATGATCTTTAAAATTTGTCATGGCACACCTAAACTCTCCCTGCACACCAGTGAGCTACAATGCAGTGGTTAAAAATCACTGTCTTAGAGTAACTGCTTAGGGATTTCTCTGTCCAACATTACTCATTCTGTATTTCATTCATCAAATATTTATTAAGAACCTACTGTGTTCCGGGTGCTATGATGGACATTTAGATACTTCTAGGCCAATGGCACTGAGCTCAGAACTTAAGCACAACCTAATCTCAACACAAACACAGCCCAGCAAATCTCGATAACAAAGAAGGTTAGTTACTATTGATCCCCCAACCACGGCTTCAGAAGAAGACTTTCTATCACCTTGCTGAGGCTCAAGGTATTCTCAGTCCTTTTTAGATGATGACTTCTTTCCCAAATCCAGGAAGGAGAAGACATTTTCTGTAGAAGGCTGGATAGAAAGTACTAGAAAGCCATATAGTTTGTGTGCAACTTATTTTGTACACAGACTTTATGGCCGCCCTGTATTTTAGCCTTTTTGAGTCACAGGAGTTCTGTTGCCCTACTCAACTCAGACATCACAGCAAGAAAGCAATCACAGATACCGTGTAAACAAATAAGCCTGGATGTGAAGCAGTAAAACTTTATCTAAAAGATCAGGCAGAAAACTACAGAATGCTGATAGAAAATTCAAAGATTTAAATAAGTTGGGAGAGGTTCCATGTTTATTGATTGGTACACTCAATATTGTTTAGATGGTTCATTCTTCCTAACTTGATCAGTACATTCTTCAGAATCTCAATCCAATTCTTAGCCAACTATTTTATAGACATTGATAAATTGTTGCTTAAATTTGTACAAAATGGCAAAAGCCCTAGAATAGGTAACCCAATCTCGAAGAACAAAAACAACAGAATTGGAGGACTCATACTACCAGATTTCATGTCTTACTATAAAACAAAAGCAATCAAACAGAGTGGATTGGTAAAAGAACAGACAACTAGATTCAGGGAACAGAATAGAAGGTCCAGAAAAAAACCCACACAAATAATCTTTGTGTGAACTCTGGCAAAAGAGCAAAGGAAATTCAATGGAGTAAGAACAGCCTTTTCAGCAAAGGATACTAAAACAATTAGACATCCATATGCAAAAAGAACAAAAAAGAAAAGAAAACACACCCAAACCTAGGCACTTATTCTACGCCTTATATAAAAATTAAAAATTACTCAAAATGAATCATGGCTCTAAGTGTAAAATAAAGTACAAAGCTGCTTGAAGAAAACATAGGAGAAAATTTACATGACCTCAAATTTGTGATTTGTTCTTAAATACAACACCAATTGCATAACCCATGACAGAAAAAATTGATGTCAGACTGTATTAAGTTTGAAAATCTCTGCTGTGCAAAAGGCACTCATAAGAAAATGAAAAGACTGGGTGGTGCCTGTGGCTCAAAGGAGTGGTGGTGGGTTCAAACCCAGCCCCAGCCAAAAACTGCAAAAAAAAATAAAAAAAAAAAAAAATTAAAAGCCATAACTCAGGAGAAAATGTTCACAAAATATATCCTACAAAGACATGCATACCAAAATCTACGAAGAACTATTAAAGCTTAATAAGACAGAAAACAACCCAATTAAAAAAAATGGGTAAAAGATATGGACAGAACCTAAATGAAAATATGCTCAATATCATTTGTCATTAGAGAATCAAAATTAAACAAAAAAATACCCATTAAATGAGTAAGATTCAAAAACCAGTAATACTGAGTTTTGATAAGGATGTAACGAACAGAGACTCACTCATTGCTGATGGGTACACAAGATGGCCCAGCCACTGTGAAAGACAATTTGATGGTTTCTTGTAAAAGTTGACATAATCTGGCAATTATGCTCCCAGGTATTTCCCAACATATTTGAAAGCACATGGCTGTGCAAAAATCTGCATGTGAACAGCAGTTTTATTCATAATTGCCAAAATCTGGAAGCAACTGAGACATCCTTCGATAGATTAATTAGTAAATAAACCGTGGCACACGCATACAATGAAATATTATTTGGTCATTAAAAAAAAAATGAGGCATAGAGACATTGGATGACATAGATGTATCTTAAATGCATGCTTAGTAAAAGAAATCAGTCTGGAAAAGCTGCCTACGGTAAGATTCCAATTATATGGAAAGCAGCCTGGAAAGGGTAAAACTTTGGGGATGGTGAACAGATTGGTGATTGCCAGTGAAAGAGGAGAGAGGTTTCAATGAATGAAGGATAAAGGATATTTTAGGGCAGTGAAACTGTTCTGTACAATACTGTGATGGCAAGGCTAAGATATTAAGCCTTCATCATAACCCACAGATCTTTATAGTGCAAAGAGTAAGTCTTAATGTACAAGTTTTAAGAAAAATCACTTAAGAGTTTGAGGAGGGCTGGGCACGGTGGCTCATGCCTATAATCCTAGCACTCTGGGAGGCCTGGGTGGGTGGATCGCCTGAGCTCATGGGTTGGAGACCAGACTGAGCCAGAGCGAGACCTCATCTCTAAAAATAGCTGGGTGTTGTGGTGGGTGCTTATAGTTCCAACTACTTGGGAGGCTGAGGCAAGAGAATCATTGGAGCTATGTTGCTGTGAGCTCAGATACCATGGCACTCTACCAGGGACAACAAAGTGAGATACTGTCTCCAAGAAAAAAAAGAGTTTGAGGAATCCCAGGATGGAAGGAAGATGTGACAAAAGAATCTAAATATATTACAAATGTATGAAAGAACATCGATGAACGGGTTTATGGAATAAGATATGCATGTAACTTTGGAAATAAATGGAGTTTGTAAGTCTGAAGGTGAAAGGCACTGTACACACGACCTATGTTGGTAGCTGTTTTTTCCGTAAGGATATGAGTTAGCAATTCTAAAACCATCATACATGTAAGCTGGCCTGCACAGTTATGTAAAAGGATGGAAGATAGTGGGAGACAGGTTTTTTATCGCTGGAGTGGGAGATAAGCAAGGGAAAGAGACTGGAGTGATCCATGAGGTGATGGGTTAGAGTTGGAGATATAAATATGAACTCAGATTTAGCTTAACATATGCACAGATAATTACATACAGAAATATATATATATCTGTGTGTGTGTGTGTGTGTGTGTGTGTGTATATATATAGTTTAGCATATACACAAATGTCTCCTTGCTCTATCAGCCAAGAGAACCTTGAAACAGCAACACCCCAGTCATGATGAGCACACCAAGCACCCAGGTCTTGGTTCCTAAAACCATTTGCCTATAGAAAGAACCAGGGCTTCTGAGAAAAATAGCTGGTTTTTTATTAGAAGATAAAATATGCCCGGTGCATCTTGCAGTGCCAGAAAGTAAGAAAATGCTCCCCAACCAAAGATAAAGCAAGCAAAACAAACACAAAAACTGACAACCCACAGTGATGGGAATGTGTTAAGGGAATGTGGGAGCCTCCTGGGAAATCTTCCAATGGTCAAAGCTGGATGAGAAGAAAAAAAATACTAGTATATATAACCCAAAGTATAAAATAAATACCCGTGAGTTTATGATAATATAAATAAATGATTGAATAAATAAATGGAGGAGAAGGGATAAATCTTCTGTGCAGAAGAATTCCAAATAATGTTGGGAGCCACTCCACCACCAAAAAGGGGAGCCTAACTCCCCATTTCTTAGGTGTGGGCTTTGGGTAGAGACTTTCTTCCAAAGAGCATAGGCTGGGGACGGAGAGGAAAGAACAAAAAGATGCCAGCAGGCCACACTTCAGCAGGGTAATCCAAGTTAAACAACTCATCTTATAGACAGTGTGGACTCCGATATGGCACCCAGACAGTGGCCCTTTATATCTGTGGTCTTCCTCCCCCAAACACACCAGCCTGGTCTAATCATGAAAAAGGAAAATTTATACAAATTCCAACTGAGGGATGTTCAACAAAATGACCAGTAATCCCTCAAATCTGTTAAGGTCATCATCAAAAACAAGTAAGGTCAGTCTGAGAAATTATCATAACCAAGGACAAACGATCACAAAATGCACTGGGGTGTCATAGATGAGAGCCCAGAACAGAAAAAGGGCATTAGGGGAAAACAGAGGTGATCTGAATAAAATATGGGCTTTGGTTAATAATAACAATTTATCAACTATTTGTTCATAATGGGGACAAATGTTCCACACTCATGCAAGATGTTAATAAAGAACTGACATGCGGCATATACAGGAAATTTCTCTACTATTTTCTCAATTATTTTGAAAATCCCTAATTATTCTAAAACTAAAAGTTTAATTAGAAAAAATATTCAGGCAACTGTCTGGATGTGGCTCCCAGGCTGATTGTTACCTTAGTATCGCGGCATTAGAAAGATTGAGAACCACTGGCTTAGACCGAGGTTTGCAAATCTGACTACTCATTAGAATTACTGGAAGGACTTTTTAAGCACTTTCTTTTTAAAATAGGTAATTTCCAGGAAATAAAGACACCATGGAAAGTCTCAGTCCCACCCATGTCCCCAACTAATCTGTCACTCCCGTGTCCCTATAGTCACTACTTTTATTATTTTCTTTTGTATTCATCCAGTGTTTCCTTAAGAAACGCAAGCAACAGTAAGTGTATTCTTGATTTTCTCCCTTTCACGAACAATAGTGCTGTTCTGCCAATTGCTTGTTTTCTTTCCATATATTCCAGAGACTTTTCACTGTAAGCACCGAGAGATCTTTCTCATTCTTTTCTAACACATGCACAGTATTCTAAGTTAAGAGGTTATTTCACCAGGTCCCTACAGACAGACATTTAGGTTGTCATCTCCAATCTTTGCTATTATAAATCATGCTGTAGTGAGTTAATTTATATGTAAGAAATTACAAGATTGTGGAGATCTGTTTTTGAAGTTTGCACTCTGAGGGAATTAAGTAAGAAATTCTTAGGGGAGGTCCTAGGCATCCTTATTTTTAAAAAGTCCTCAGCTGCCCCCAACATGCATCTCAGACTGAGCTAGAAGTAGTGAGACCCCTTCCCCCAGAAATAAGAGGGGAGTTCTCAAGCCAGGCAGCATATCAGAATCACTAAAAAGCTCTCTTTTATATATATGTATATATAAGCTATATATATAAAGCTATATATAAATACAAAATCTATATATAAAATATACATAAATAAATATATATACAAAGCTATATGGAAATATTTATATTTTATATATATAAAAAGCTATATATGTGTCTATAAAAGCTATATATATATGCACACGCTATAATATAAAGCTACACTATATGTGTGTGTGTGTATACACATAGGGCTCACCTCAAAAAAAAAAACAACAACCACTGAATCTTAATGGGGGGGGATTGAAACTAAATGTGTTCACTTTTTAAAGCTTTCTATGTGATTCAAATGCATAGTTAGGTTAAGAATCCTCAGTTTAGAGGAAAAATGCACCTTGCCAGAGAAAGAGAGAATTGTGTTGTCTTTGCCTGGATCTTCCAACCCATGTTCTATCTCTCCACTCCCCTCCCTAAGCCAAGCCTTGCAGAGAAATTTGGAAGCAGATCTAGAGCACAGGATGAATGTTCCCGTCATGGTGTGTGCCCACCAGGCAAGGCTGGGGCGGTGGGCAGCATGGACATGAAGGAACGCCTGCTGTCCGAGGGCATGCATCGCTGCCCATCCGTGAGCTCCAGATTAATATTTTGCCAGCCCTCCATGAACTTTCGTTTCCTTCCGGCAGCCTTCCTTTTTCATCAGCAGCGCCTCAGTGAGCTATGAGGACATTGGTACACAAACCGAAACTTCTCTTTCCTCTTCTTCTCTCGATTTCAATGAGCTGGCTTGCAATCTAACACCTGATATGGTTTGGGCACTGCTTCCCTATTGTGTCACAGGGAAATTCTAGAGGGGAAGTGGATTTTTAAAGAGAGAAACAAACAACGAAATATTCCTTAGTAACTGACATGTGTTGAGTGCCTATTCAGGGAACCCTTGCCCCAGATATGTGACATTTTATCATCCCCATTTGACAACGGGAAAGTGAGGCACACAGAAGTTAAGAAATTTGTCCAAAGTAACACCGCCAGGCAGTATCAAAGGAAATGGATTTCAAAACCAGGTCTATCCAGCTCTGCAACCATAAGCTCTGGCTAGACTTCCTTCTTCCAACCGGAGTTGAGAATTTTCTCCTGTTTTCTGTGTGTCTTTGAGAATTGGCATCTTTGACGGAATCCAAAATATTGGCGATCTCCACTTTGGCAGGCATTAAAGGAATCTCTACATATTATCTACCCTTAGTCCAAAGATTTTTCTGAGTAAGGCAAAAAACAAACAAACAACAACAACAAAAAACCTTTGTGTCCCCAGTAAAGCCTTTTTTTGTAGAATTGTACCTAACAATTCAAAACTTTCCTCCTGGAATGGCACAAATGCTACCTGCTCTAACAGACATTTCAAGAACCAATATAATTTCTATGTGTATCAAGTATCACCCTCATTGCCTCATTTAACCTCCATTCCACCTTATTAGATAAGCAAACTGCAGTTCCAAGAACTTAAGTAACTTGCCCAAGGTCACAGCATTAGGAAGTGGCGCAGCCAGATTCAAATTCAAGTCTCATTTAACACCAACGCTTGTGCCCAAGCACTGCCCAGCCCATTCCAATGTATTTTCTAGGGATACTTTGTTTTTCACCCCCTGGTGAGTCTTTCCACTCTCCTCTCTCTATCCCTAAAGATATTCAAAACTTTTAAGTCTCTTTCTCTTTCTCCCCTTACCCAGGCCTGGGAGAATTAGGCCAAAGTGGATGGATTGATACATGGAGTTAACCCATGTCTTCCCCAACCATGGCCAGACAAGTTCCCGACATTAGACTCAGAGGCCAGGAACCAGAGTGAGAACCCAAGGGTTAATATTGCCATAGTGGGAAAGTTATCTGCTTTGTTGTAAAACACAGCTTCCCAGCACTACAGAGGGGCTATTAGCATGCAAATGTACTTTGTCTCATGCTTTTTAATGTTTTACTTCTCTTAATTGCTGAAACCGGTTGTAATTTCTGAGCACTGCTGGCTTCAGGGAAAGAGTTTCCTCTAAAGCCAGGGAGCTATCACTGCACCTGGAAAGATTTGAATTCTAATTTTATTAACCAGTTGGGTGAAGCATTTTCTTCTTTCTTCCTCAAAGGAAACAAAACAGTCTAGGTTGAAGTTAGAAACCTTTTCATTTTGCTCCACTGCTTACCTAGTTTCCTCTGAATTCTTTGGTTTGGAACTTGACAATCTCAGTTATGAGATCAAAAATCGCATGAGAGATCTGATGAAGGTAAGAGGGTGTTTATTAAAGGCTTTAGGTATCAGACACCTGGTTGTGAATTGGCAGTGAAAAATATTTCTGAATGCTCCCTGGCTTGGGGGATAATCCATCTCTCATTGCAGAGATGTTCTAGATGAGTAAACGATTTCTAAGGCGACTTCGAATTTTAAAGCTTTGCTTCCTGTGGAGTAGAAATAAGGGAGGAGGGACCCTCTGGCCTGGTAGGCAAGGGCTGCTTCTAGGGCTGGCAAAGTAATTAAGGAAACTATTTCCCCCTTTCCCTATCCACACATGGGTGCTAGCTGATTTTTCTTTCCCTCCCTCCCTCCCTCCCTTCCTTCCTTCCTTTTTTTTTCTTCCACAAGTCAGTAGTGAAAGGAGAAATTCTGAAACTGGGCATGGACTCCAGACTGTTTTCTGGTCATTTTTCTAGATGTTCCACTGATGCCGCTGTTGGTCAAGCTGTTTCACTTCCTGGAAGGGTTTTATTATGCATCTCTTGCTTTCTAGATTGAAAAGCAATCTTGAGGAGGCTGAAACCTCATCATAGGCCACTGCTCCCCCTCCGTGTGGGTGGAGGATGGTTGTCTGCACAAGTCTGCAGAAGAGTGACACACCTGTGCAAGGCAAGGGTGAAGTGGCCACCTGGCCTCCAGCTGATGCAAAAGACGTACAAGGGTACCTGTGAAATTTACTAAAAGTAGAATATAAATGTCTTAACACAATAACTAAGGAAATGCGGTGAAGGCTATGTTAACTAGTTTTACGGAAATATTTCAAATTGTATATAGAACTAGCACAGTGTTCTCCATGATTGCATTAATGTACGCAGCTATGGTTTAATAAAAAAAGAAAGTGTCAGTGGACTTGACTGCTGAATCCCTTCTGTGAGTGCTTACATTTTCTCACCGTTTGCTCTCTAGAACGTTTCACGAGCGTCCTGGATGTGTCAGTCATTTATCTGTCACTGTGGGGTTGTTCGCCTGTTTGTCCTCTCAGTTGAAATCTGAGTTTCTCGAAATCCAAAATGCAGTAAGAAATGACGGTGAACCGCATGCTCGTTCCCTGATAAAGGAAAGAGCAATATACATGCCACACAAAGGCGCAAAGCCTCGTTCCAGACTGAGATTTGAAGAGGAGGATGCGAGGAGGTGGCTACCTGGGCAGTGGAGGCTGCAGTTTTGAATGGGGAGCGGCATGGAGAGCCTCAAAGAGTCACCATCCTGTCAACCCACTCTACCACATCCTGGGTTCTTTCATTTTTGCCTTTTAAAGTTTTTTTTTTTTTTTTAGTTTTGTAGTTAGGAGTAGGAATAGGCAAATAGTGAGTTAGAGAAAGACTTTCCCCTTTTCGAACACCTCATTGTACCAGACACCTTACATTCACCAACAGCTTATAAGCATCCAATCGGTCTGTTTTAGCTCTGTTTTGCATTATAAAGAACTGCAGGTTAGAGAGTCCGGATGCTCCAGGCCACCGCACAGGTGAGAAATGCTTAGAATGAGGCCTTCCATTCCCTCCATTCTTCCTAATCCCTAAACTTTCCCGTCTTCCTCACTGCCTCCGAGACACTGACCAGAACCTTCCATTTGTAGAACTGGTGGTGGGGATGGTGGCCAAGGTCGCAAGTGGACAGCTCTCTCTGCCATCCACCAGCCCTCCCCCTCCCCGACCATATCCACTTGTTTCTTTCAGAGAAAACATGACTTTTCCCATTGATGGAACTCATGAGCCAACAATGCACCCACTGCACGCCCCCGCCTCCCGGGACCCGGCCTTGACACCCTCAGCCCACCCCTGGCCCCACCTGCGTGGACCTTCCCTGGGGAGGAGGCACGTTCTGCATAACAATGTCTGCCCGGAGCTGCCCTTTTGCTATTAGCACCTAATGAAAATGTAACCGTGTTGACCCCCCCCCCCCCGCAGGCCTGATGGGCGCGGGAGCCCAAGTGGGTCTGACTCCTTTGAATGATAAGCATCCCTCTCTCCCTGTGCATGGGCGCAGGGCCCTTCTGCCCCGAGAGGACGCGGAGCTGTGTAGGGCTAACTCGGACCTCTCAGCTGTCCGGGGCACAATGGGGAAAGTATCTTTTGTGGCATTAAGACTTTGGGGAGGGGAGAGGGGAGGGTACGGGCTGTGGGAGGGGTGCGGTTGAAGAGGAGCACAACAATGCGTGAGAAGCCGAGGCTGCGGGTTTCCCACACGGACCGATATGTGCCCCCCACCCCCCTCTGGGAGCGACGGATCCGCGGCGACCAGCTCACAGCTGATCCCGCCTTGATTGGCTTTTTTTTTTTTTTCATTGTGCTCTCAAGGGACGAAAATCCTTTTGTGGCGTGAAAGGAGAGGCGTTCCTGCCGTTCCCTCCCTCGAACTGATTGGCTGTGTCACAAGATGGCCAAATCCACCCGGATTAATACGCGGCCGCGGCGCGGGTGAGGACGGCCGAGTCCGCCCCTCCGGCCAGCGTGTCTGCTGCCCTGGGAGCAGGGGCGGGGGACACCGAGGGGCGGGCCACCACTTTTTCTTCATATTTATTATTCGCCCCGCCTCCACCCCAGCCCCGCAGAGATGTTTATTCATGGCCCACATCTGCTGGCTGGCAGGCGACATGTCTGTAGTTAGAAAGAATGCCTGGGAGTCCCCAAGGATCCAGGACCAGGGGGCACATTCCGCAGGAGCCGCCTCTGCCCTTTGGTCAGATGGCCCTGGTGTTCCCACCCACCTGTGATCTCCGCCTTCTCCGCCTTCACGGGGTGAGGGCGCACCACTCACTGGGAGATCTCCCCGCCTTCCTGGGTGAGGGCGCACCACTCACTGGGAGATCTCCCCGCCTTCGTGGGTGAGGGCGCACCACTCACTGGGAGATCTCCCCGCCTTCGTGGGTGAGGGCGCACCACTCACTGGGAGATCTCTCCGCCTTCGTGGGTGAGGGCGCACCACTCACTGGGAGATCTCTCCGCCTTCGTGGGGTGAGGGCGCCCCACTCACTGGGAGATCTCTCCGCCTTCGTGGGTGAGGGCGCACCACTCACTCACTGGGAGATCTCCCCGCCTTCATGGGTGAGGGCGCACCACTCACTGGGAGATCTCCCCGCCTTCATGGGGTGAGGGCGCACCACTCACTGGGAGATCTCCCCGCCTTCATGGGGTGAGTGCGCACCACTCACTGGGAGATCTCTCCGCCTTCCTGGGTGAGTGCGCACCACTCACTGGGAGATCTCTCCGCCTTCATGGGGTGAGTGCGCACCACTCACTGGGAGATCTCTCCGCCTTCATGGGGTGAGGGCGCACCACTCACTGGGAGATCCCGGGTTCTTATCTCAGGGACCCAGAGATAGATGGAGAGCACCTTCTCTCTCTGCCCTTCGCCCCTTTTCTCCCGCCTACCGGAATCCTCCCGGACCCTCCTACCAGCATCTTGTAGGAGGCAATCCCAGGCCTCTGTGACCCAGCTCAGGTTGGGTATCTGTGACTCTCGGAATGGGAAGACCATTCTTTCTTCACATCTTAGTTTGTGCCTCTTGCGCCGTGTTTCCCACTTTTTTACCTTACGTTATCGTGGTTTGCTATCCCTCCCCTGCCAACCTGTTAGGTCCTGGGAGGATAGGGTTTGAGTAAAGGGTCAGAAAACTCCAACACCATTGGAGAGAGGACTTTAGAAAGAGGAAAATGCAGAAAGAGGGAGTGTGGTTGTTAAGAAAACTCTTTTTCCCACCTACATTTTGCTTAAACTTAATGCCTCTCTAGAGAACATGATGATGACTTTTCACCTTTCTACCCTTCTGCTCCTTGAACCCTGCATGCCATAGTCCTTTTAGGTTCAGTCAGAACCCAAGCACCATTGAGAAAAAACAGCAAAGCCACATGAGTTCTTGGTTCCAGGTAAACACTGCAAAGTACGATTTGGAATACAAGCCTTTCCCAACTTGGGATCAGTGCTCTGACTGGACATGGGGAAATGAACCAAATTGAGGGCTGGAAGAAGCAGCCAGGTCTCTGAGGGTTGTTCACCCTCCTTATTTGATTAATACGTCTCAATATGTCAGCCAAGGTGGATCTGGATGGGTCACTTGGGATATTAAAATAAAAATGTGAGTCCGGGTCTCCAGCCCAGATCTGCCTCCTCAGAATCTCTGGGAGAGGCCTCTGGGAATCTGCATTTTAACATGTACCCAAGGGACCCCCGTTAGCCCTGTCTGACTGTGTGTGAGTGGAAGAGTCAATCCAGGCCCATGACGGCTCCCTGAGAGCAGCATCTACCGAGGCCTCCTGAGAAGGTGCTGAACAGGGAGGAGGCCGACTGTGATTTCTGAGTCAAGCAGCCTTAGCAGTGCTTAACACATACCATCAAAAAGTACTTTCTATTTGATTCATTAATTCCACGAATTTTATTTTTTTAAAAAGAGGATTGATTTTAATAGAAAAAAATTAATATTCAAACGGGGCATAGAGGGTTAGGAAGTAGATTGGAAAAAGAGATAGGATAATGAAAAATTTGAGAAAGTGTTCTTTTTTAATTTTTTAAATTGAGACAGAGTCTCACTTTGTTGCCCTTGGTAGAATGCTGTGGCGTCGCAGCTCACAGCAACCTCAAACTTCTGGGCTCAAGTGATTCTCTGGCCTCAGCCTCCCGAGTAGCTGGGACTGCAGGTGCTTGCCACGATGCCTGGCTACTTTTCTGTTTTAGCAGGCCCGGGCTAGGTTCGAACCCACCAGCCCTGGTACAAGTGGCTGGCGCCCTACCCACTGAGCTACGGGCACGTCCGGAAAGTGTTCTTTTTGAAGATAAAATGCTTGTTTATGAAATGAAGGTCTTTGATTGCCATTAAAAAGTTGAGTGCCTCTCTTGAAGTAGACTTGTACAAGTGTCCATTCATGTGTTATCTGCAGATGAGCATAAATGATATCTTTATTCATTGCTAGCCTCCCCAGAGTGCAGGCTTTTAAGACATAACTTTGTGTGAGTGGGAGCTTGGTATGAATTGGCATCACCCTGGACATGTATGTCCCCACCTGTAACCGAGAGTTGGCTTAGACTTACAACCGTTGCCAGAAAAAGCCAAGGGGAAGATTGTCCAATGCTTATTTTTTGTAATAAAAAAAGAAACATATCAGATAGGTTTTAGTTTATTCAAATGAAGCATTGAAATTTGTGATTTTCTAAAATTAATCTATCACTTTATACCTTAAAATATATTTTTTTAATTAAGAAGAAATAATTTCAGTTCTATTCTTTGTCCTAAGAAGGTTTCGCATTTTACAAATCTCGAGTTACTCCGAGTTGAGTTAGGGATGTCGTCATGAATTACTTCTCACCCAAGTAGATGGCTCAACCACGATTTTCTAAGATAGAGTTTACAACCAGAAGGGAATTAATTGTTTTCTAAAGCCAGTGTTTTAGCAAAGTATTTCCTCTTTACATTTCTTCACTTCAAGTTTTCAAATCCACAGTTCCTAGGCAGAATGCTGGAAACCTCAAAGTTGCTTTGTAAAATTTTTGTGTTTTCCTATGTTATTCCGGTTTTATTTTTACCATAATTAATGGATCTAGCCCATTGTTTTTTTATTGAAGTTTAATAATATGCCTACAAAAAAAGGGCACAAGTTGGGCAGCGCCTGTGGCTCAAAGGAGTAGGGCGCCAGCCGCATATGCTGGAGGTGGCGGGTTCAAACACAGCCTGGGCCAAAAACTGCAAAAAAAAAAAAAAAAAAAAAGGGCACAAGTCATAGGTGAGCGGCTGATTGAATTTCCCAAACTGAATACGCCTGTTTAACACACGCCTGGATCAAGGCACGGAACTTTAGGAGAAGCCCTTTCGCCATCTCTTCCAGCTTCTCCGTCTCTCTCCCTGTCAGAGGTGGCCCCCATCCTGACTTTGAATATCATCAGTTTATTCTGCTTATTTTTGAACTTTATATAAATGAGATTGTACGGTATGTGTGGTTTTGTGTCAGGCTCCTTTTATTCGATAGCCAGTCTAATTCTTTCATTAAAAGTCCCGGGTTGTTTATTTGCATTTTGTTAAAATACCGTATATACTTGAGTACAAGCCGAGTTTTTTCGGCACAAAATTTGTGCCGAAAAACCCGAACTCGGCACAAATTTTGTGCTGCAAAAACTCGGCTTATACTCGAGTATATACGGTATTCACTGTGTGAAGGTATCACAATTTGTTTTTCCATTCTTCCATAGATGGACATTGGGGTAGTGTTTAGCATATTAGGACTAGAACTTAAAATAGTGTTTAAAGTTAGCTTGGTTTTTTCTTTCTTTCTTTCTTTCTTTCTTTCTTTTTTTTTTTCTTTCTTTCTTTCTTTTTCCTTTTTTTTGAAAGGGTCTTGCTCTGGCATGTAGGCTGGAGTGCGGTGATGTTATCATAGCTCACAGCAACTTCAAATGCCTGGGCTCTAGCGAGCCTCCTGCATTAGCCTCCTGAGTAGCCGGGACTATAGGTGCATGCCATCACACTTGGCTAATTTTTCTTGTTTTTTTTTTTTTTTTTTTTGTAGAGAGGGCATCTTGTTCTTGCTCAGACTGGCCTCCAATTCTTGGCCTCAAGCAGTTCTCCAAAAGTGCTAGGATTACAGAGAATGAAAGGTAATTTTCGAGTGGGTCCACAAAACTTGTGAGATGAGGACATTTTTAAGTTGGTAAAATCCTTTTGTATTTTTGAAGCCGGATGCTAAAATACCCATAATCTTCCAAACTGTAAATATATCATTGTGGTAGGTGTCCTACTAATAAAAAACAGAAATTGTCCCTCACCTACAGAGATTATAATCTAAAATATACAGGAAATAGGCTGAGAAAGTCGGTCCACTGAGGATGCAAAGCTTCCGTAAGAGTGGGGAATAATGACACGGAGATGTTCCAAAGTTCCACTCCTAAACTTTCATTGAGAAATGGTAATGTGATTTGTGTTACCCAGGCCTCAAGTGTGTTTTATTTGCATTTGACTGTACTCACACACAGAACCCGGTCCTGTTAGGCCTTGAGGACTGAGGACTGATCCTGGAAAGTCCCATGTGGCTGGGCTTTCCACTCTCACCTCTCAGGAGCACCATGCCTCTCCTTTCTGCTTTGCTGGGCACATCTGCTTCACAATCCCTTTCCAGAATTGCTTGGGGGCTGTATTAGCTGACCCTTTCTTGGGCTCTGTAACATGGTACAGATGTCTTTGGTTGTCCCTGTGGACCCAGACAGTGACTCTTTTTCATGGCATTACTCACCTCCACCAGCTGCTGATTGGCAGGCAGCAAGTCTTTCTCTTCATTCTTTAATCCCTAAAGGCCCAAAGGTGGGATCTGCTTGGTCCAGCTCATCTTTTGTTCATTTGATGAACTGAATTGCTTGCTGGTGGGTCGGGGAATCCAATCAGGTATAATTTGTGAGGTGGGCACAGATGACCTGCTCGTGTAGGGCAAGGGACTGTGGGCACAGATTCCTCCAGAAGGGAGAGCAAGTTGACTTGCACCCTGATGTCTATCGAGGCTCCATGTTTTCCCAGCTGTGTGTGAATTTCTCAGAACTACTTGAAAAATAAACTTTATCCTGCTGCATGGTACTTCTTTTGTATTTTGTCCCAAAGAAAAGATTCCCTGTAAAAAGTACATATTTCTTTAGACATTTAGTAGGCAGCGGCATATAAACACAGGACAAAAGAAAAAGTTTAATGCCCTGATGTTTGCCTCCACACCTTAACACTGCTGGGTTTGTAATCTCTGCACAATGGTAACAGCGTGCAGGCAAAGCTGCATGACACCAGTTGGCGTAGTTTAGAAATTACCATGTCAGGCAGGATGCAACTTGAGGTCTCTTCAAACCTGGGTGTTTTGTGAGTCCTTCAGTGAGTTTACAACCACTGGAGACCCTCCAGTTCTGCTCATGGCCTGGGAAGAAGAAAGTCCTCTCCAGACATTCCATTCACTGTCTAGAAATAGCTTCATTAACATTTATCCTCCTCATGAATTTTGATATTGAAGTCTAATAATTCATTTACTAATTTTACACTTTTATCTAAATGCCAATATTTCCCTTGGGCCACCCAGAAAAATCAAGCATCCTCCAAGTACACACAGAGGTAATAATTGTACATAGGGTGATAAGCACTCACAAGGGTAACAAGTACACAGGGGTAACAAATGCTTATGGGGAAACTAGCACACACAGGGTAATGAGTAAATGCAGAGTAATGAGCACACAGGGTAACAGGCACAAAGGGGTAATGGGCAGACACAAGGTAATGTATGGCACACAAGGAGTGATGGGCACACACGGGGTAATAAGTACACAAAGAGAGTAATGCGCACACGTGGCTAACAAGCATATAAGGTAACGGACACACACAGGGTAATGAGAATGCAGGGTTATGAGTACTCAGGGGTAATAAGTACACCCATAGGGTAATGAGCACACAGGCTAACAGGGACACACAGGGTAATGAGCACACACACAGGGTAACTGGGACACACAGGGTAACAAACACATGGGTAATAAGTACTCAAGGTTATATGGAATAAATACTCAGGGTTGACGAGCACATACAGGGTAACAAATACATACAGGGGCAATGAGCACACAGAGTAATGAGTACACAGGGGTAATGGGCACTCTGAGGGTAATGTACATATGCAATGTGCACATACAGGGTAATGGGCACACACAGGGTAATATGCACACAGAGGGTAATGTGCACACAGATGGCAATATGCACACACAGGGTAATATGCAAACACAGGGTAATGAGCACACACAGGGGTAATGAGGATACACAGGGTAATGAGCACACAGAGGCTAATATGCACACAGAGGGTAATGTACACACAGAGGGTAATATGGACACAGAGGATAATGTGCACACATAGGGTAATGTGCACACAGAGGGTAATGAGCATACACAGAGTAATGAGCACACAGAGGGTAATGAGCACACAGAGGGTAATGTGCACACACAGGGTAATGAGCACACAGAGGGTAATGAGCACACAGAGGGTAATATGCACACAGAGGGTAATGTGCACACACAGGGTAATGTGCACACACAGGGTAATGGGCACACATAGGGTAATATGCACACAGAGGGTAATATGCACACAGAGGGTAATGGGTACACAGAGGGTAATATGCACACAGAGGGTAATGTGCAAACAGAGGGTAATATGCACACAGAGGGTAATGTGCAGACAAATGGCAATGTGCACACAAAGGGTAATGAGCACACAAAGGGTAATATGCACACAGAGGGTAATATGCACACAGAGGGTAATGGGTACACAGAGGGTAATATGCACACAGAGGGTAATGTGCACACAGAGGGTAATATGCACACACAGGGTAATGAGCACACAGAGGGTAATATGCACACAGAGGGTAATGAGCACACAGAAGGTAATGTGCAAACACAGGGTAATGAGCACACAGAGGGTAATATGCACACAGATGGCAATGTGCACACACAGGGTAATGAGCAGACAAAGGGTAATATGCACACAGAGGGTAATATGCACACAGAGGGTAATAAGCACACACAGGGTAATGTGCACACACAGGGTAATGTGCACATACAGGCTTAATGAGTACACAGGGTAACAGATATACACACACCGTACTGTGCATACACAGGGTAATATGTACACAGAGGGGAATGAGCATACACGGTAATGGGCACACACAGGGGTAATGTGCACACAGAGGGTAATATGCACACAGAGGGTAATGAGCACACAGATGGCAATGTGCACACACAGGGTAATATGCACACAGAGAGTAATATGCGCACACGAGGTAATGTGCACACAGATGGCAATGTGCACACACAGGGTAATGTGCACACACAGGGTAATGTGCACACACAGGGTAATGAGCACACACAGGGTAATGTGCACACAGAGGGTAATGTGCACACAGAGGGTAATGAGCACACAGAGGGTAATGTGCACACAGAGGGTAATGTGCACATAGATCGCAATGTGCACACACAGGGTAATGTGCATGCAGAGGGTAATGAGCACACAGGGTAATGTGCACACAGAAGATAATGTGCACACACAGGGTAATGAGCACACAGAGGATAATGAGCACACAGAGGGTAATGTGCACACAGAGGGTAATGTGCACACACAGGGTAATGAGTACACAGAGGGTAATATGCACACAGAGGGTAAGTGCACACAGATGGCAATGTGCACACACAGGGTAATATGCACACAGAGTATAATATGCACACAGGGTACGGTGCACACAGATGGCAATGTGTACACACAGGGTAATGAGCACACAGAGGGTAATGTGCACACACAGAGTAATGAGCACACACAGGGTAATGTGCACACAGAGGGTAATGTGCACATACAGGATAATGGGCACACAGAGGGTAATAGGCGCACAGGGGGTAATATGCACACAGATGGCAATGTGTACACACAGGGTAATGAACACACAGAGGGTAATGTGCACACACAGAGTAATGAGCACACACAGGGTAATGTGCACACAGAGGGTAATGTGTGCACACAGGATAATGAGCACACACAGGGTAATGTGTACATACAGGGTAATGGGCACACACAGGGTAATGAGCACACAGAGGGTAATATGCACACATAGGGTAATGTGCACACTGATGGCAATGTGCACACACAGGGTAATGTACACACGCAATGTGCACACACAGGGTAATGGGCAGACACAGGTTATTATGCACAAAGAGGGCAATATGCACACAGAGGGTAATATGCACACAGAAGGCAATGTGCACACCCAGGGTAATGTGCACACACAGGGTAATGAGCACACAAAGGGCAATATGTGCACAGAGGGTAATGTGCACACAGATGGCAATATGCACACACAGGGGTAATGAGCACACAGGGTAATGGGCACTCCCAGGGTAATGTACACACACAATGTGCACACACATGGTAATGGGCACACACAGGATAATATGCACACAGAGGGTAATATGCACACAGAGGGCAATGTGCACACAGATGGCAATGTGCACACACAGGGTAATGTGCACACAGAGGGTAATGTGCACATAGAGGGTAATATGCGCAAACAGGGTAATGTGCACACAGATGGCAAGTGCACACACATGGTAATGGGGACACACAGGATAATATGCACACAGAGGGTAATATGCACACAGAGGGCAATGTGCACTCAGAGGGTAATGTGCACATAGAGGGTAATATGCGCAAACAGGGTAAGTGCACAGATGGCAAGTGCACACACATGGTAATGGGGACACACAGGGTAATATGCACACAGAGGGTAATATGCACACTGAGGGTAATGTGCACACAGATGGCAATGTGCACACACAGGGTAATGAGCACCCAGAGGGTAATATGCGCACAGAGGGTAATGTGCACACAGATGGCAATGTGCACACACAGGGTAATGGGCACACAGAGGGTAATATGCACACAGAGGGTAATATGCACACACAGGGTAATGAGCACACACAGGGTAATGAGCACACAGTATGCACACACAGGGTAATGAGCACACACAGGGTAATGAGCACACAGAGGGTAATGTGCACACACAGGGTAATGTGCACACACAGCGTAATGAGCACACAGAGGATAATGTGCACACACAGGGTAATGTGCACACATAGGCTTAATGAGTACACAGGGGTAACAGATATACACACTGTACTGTGCATACACAGGGTAATATTTACACAGAGGGCAATGTGCATACACGGTAATGGGCACACACAGGGGTAATGGGCACCCACAGGGCAATGAGTACACAGGAGTAAGGAGCACAGACCCCCCCCCCCCGGGTTGGGCATGTGTGCAGGAGAAGCCCTGCAGGAGCAGTGTCTAGGACTCTGATGCTCGGGAAGAGTAGGTGATTCCAAAATGGCCAAGTGTCAGAAACCGGGGAGGCCAGCTAACTTGCCTCAGCGCCCTGTGACGAGCACGCTGTGTTTTTGAGGAAGGAAGGAAGCATTGCTGTCCACTCTGCCTCCTCAGTGCCTGTCTCAATGGTCGGGATGAAACAGAGCTCCAAAACCGTTTATGGAACCAATGTTCTTGTTTAATTGACCTTCAAATGTAAATCACTGTGGGAGGGGGACTTATGTTTTAAATTGTCACTTGTCATCTGTTCCCTGCCAGAGATGAGTGAGTAAGTGAATGTTTGGGAAGCAAGTTTCGTGTCAGGGAGGACAAAATCTGAAATGGGGTTTGGGGAACAGGAGTCAGACCAAGCCTAGATTAGGAAGAGAACAGCACCAGAGACTAATGTGAGGGGATTTCACAATTTGCACCTGCACTGTCCCGCCCCGAGGGCCGTGGTGACCATTGGGCAGCCCCCACGCTTATCCCTTCCTGGGAATTTGCCCATGTTCTGTTTCCCCAGAGTGAATAGATGTTTCTTCTCTTTCCCCTCATTGCCTTTGACCTTACAGTTGGTCCCCTGAGAACAATTTCTAGCCCAGCATTCTTACCCCTGAACAGTTGCTACTTTGGTCATCACTGCAGCTCCTACCTCCTCCCTCCACCCCGTACCCAGTCCTCTGGCAGAAGCCCTTTGTCATTGCTGCCTTTGAGCTGTTCCTTAATCCTGACTTCTGTCCTCCCTGTAGTATTAGCCTTTATTAAGCATCTCCTGTGCCAGGCTCCATAAATGTGTGTTTATTTCATTTAATTCTCACAACAGCCCCAAGAAGATGTAGGCTCTTATTTCCCCCATTTTACAGGTAAAAAAAGTAAAGTTTCCTGTTCAGTAAGTGGCCATGTAGGAATTCAAACTCTCAGTTGTCTAAATTTAAAGTCCCTGCAGTTTCTGCTACACAGTAGCATTGTCTTGTTCCGTGAGTTCTGAAACACCATTCGTGTCGTTTATCGCTGCCGGTTCTTTAATGGTCCAATCTTATCCAGGTCTGCTGTTCATGCTTCTTTCCAGACTTGACACATTCCTACTCTCCTGGCTCCAGCACATCCCTCGTATCTGGCCAACCGTGCCAGACCCCTGCTTCCCTGCCAGTCATAAGGTTTGCTCATGATTTTTGATGTCTTTGAATCAACATTCATCTACCAGCATCAATTGAAAAGTCTGCATCTACCGACATCAGTTTGAAAGTTTCATTACTTTCAAGTTGAGCTGGCATTTTAAAATGGAATGTGGGGGAAAGGATTTGGTTATACTCCTTGAGCTAGTATTAATTGGGAGCAGAGAGCTCTTGGTCTGGGGTGTCTGTGTCATGCATTCTTCATTCATTCATTCAGACATAGGAAGCATCCCCTGAACGCAGACGCCTAATCAGAAGTCGAGGATACTAAATGAGCAGTACCCAACGGCTTCTTTCTAGGCCCTGAGGTCCACAATTCCAGCCTGGCAACCCTGCCTATGATGCCTTTCTCTGAGGAAACTCAAAAGAACTTTGGAGAAGGGCGTAAAAGGTCATCAGGGTCAACTGCATTTTGCAATCACATTGTCAGATAAACTTTCCTGCATTGAACAAGTCCCCTTCTCACTTAGTACCCCTTGTTCTTGCCTGGATCTGTAAAAAGTGTTGATAATCTTGGATACATTTCTGCAAAAATCAAGGGCAGATTTATGCTCCAAATTATGATAGCAGCACACAGCTTGACCCTAATATCCAGAACACTGAATGCTCATCTTTAGTCAACAATTCTTGTAGGTCAGTCCTGTTTGGATTCAAGAAGAATAAGTGGGAATAAAAGACAGTCTAAAAAAGAGCAGGGAAATGGAACTGTTGCCGCTTTATGTTGGGGTTATTTAACCGAGGGCAGAGTGATTGAGGAAGGAATTATACTAACAGCTTTCTTTATACCCTCAGAGAGAAGAGGTAAGGAATCAGCGTTGTTTGGAGAGCATATCATGGGCTGGGCACTTCTCCTCAGCTCCCCCTCAAATCCCCACGATATGCCAGCAAGATTGATGTGACTGGTAGAAGAAACTGGGGCTTGGAGAAGGCAGGGGGCTGGCTGTAGGTGCCCAGCCTGCTGGCAGCGGTGTTAGCTTCAGACCTGATTAGGCTGGCTCCCGAGTCCTTTGCTCCACCACAGTGAGTGTATCCTCTGCTGATGGTAGTCCAATCTTGTTCCATCCTTCCCAAGCACCGAGAGAAGAGACGAGGGAAAAGTGAGTTTTATAAACTGAAGACATTGTAATTTAGATCAGAAGTTCAATCCAGGAAACAGGATCTTGGGGAGCGGGGGTGGGGGGGGGTACTAGTGATCAGGAGCTTGGAAGGGCAGACAGAGTGGGTTCAAATCTTGGCTCTGCCAATATTTTTCCATTTACTACTTATGGGCCTTAGGGGAGTTTTGAGCCTCATTTTTTCTTATCCATAAAATAGGGTTATAAGGTTCAATTTATGAGGTTAAATCGCAAGACAGGCTTCACATGTAAGACAGTGCCATAATTGTCAGGTATCATTAATACTAATTTGCCACCTGCAGGTGCCGGGGAGGTCCTTGTGACTCCAGCAGGTGAAAGGCGTGATTCAGATCATGATGCAGAAAATGCTTCCCTGTGCCGCATCACGGAGACCTGGCTGCAGGCGGGGGTCATAAATGCGATGCTGCTCTGTGAACTCACTCACAGATGAGATGGCACACAGGAAGGGAGGAGCTGGAATTCCTTGGCTGTAACTAGAGGTTTCCCCTAAAAGCTCAAGCTCCCTAAAGCTTCCCTTTTAGGGACCCCAAAACACCTGGAGCCGGGACACAGTCCTAGGCCGTGACTTTGGCTGTTGATAGAAAAACAGGAAAGGTATTCAAGTTTGAATGAAAACCACAAGTCTTCACAATTTGAAGGATTCCACCTGCCCTTGTTTTGAGGAACTCAGTATATTAAAACTACATGCAAATTCAAGGTTGTAGCAATTTGGTATTTTTTAATCAATTACCTTGAACAAATGCACACCCGCTTTCAACAACACTCAGAATTGCAATGGTTGTGTGTGTGTTCTCCTGTGCAGACCAGGTCAAAGCTTTGAATTGAAAGTGATTTGGAAAATAAGAAATCTTTCTGCCTCCATAGTCTTGCTGATGCGTCGGGACTCTTGGCCTTGCCGTAGACTCAGCTATTGTCAGAAAGAGAGGAATTCCAAGGCTTGGGGCTGGTGATCAGGACTGGGTTTTCTAGGACCACAGAAATGAAACAAGAACTGTAAAATCTGACCCCCAATGCCAAGTTCTCCCTTGTTTGTGCCTGTAGCCCCTACCCCCCATCCTTGAATCAGATCTCTCTTTTTTCACACCCCCACAGTACTCTGACATCAACTTCGAACTCCCCCACACCCCTCTTGAAGCTCCCTGGACACTGGCCCAGCAGGCTGGGTGCTTTTGGTTCCTGGTGGAGGTGAAGTGGCCTGTGAGGCCCCGTGGGAGGAGGCGGTGGCGGGGAGGCGGGCAGCAGGCTGGACTGCTGACTGTGTGAATGTGGCGGGTTCATTGTTCCGCAGCTTTATTCTTCAGGCCTCGATGGGGCTGATTTAGAAATCCTAATCAGGGGGCTCTCGGGGCTTCCCGGGTGTGTGACACAACTTGAGCGGCTCTGGGGGATTCTTTGTTCTCCGATGACAGCTGACTTGGTCGCCAGTGGGAACAGTTTGAGCATAACTCTACACTGCATGTGCTGGCAGCTGCAGCCTTAACTCTTTGTTACCCACACCTCAGGTCCCCTTCACTTGCCTAAGCCTACCTCAAAATGACAACTCTCAAAAATCACCTTCCTGGGGACAGAGGAGGAGGAAGAGGGGGCGGTAGATGCTGAGTGGGGGAGGGGAGCTTGGTGTCCCACACTAGAGATGTTCCTGGAAAATCAGGAGAGCTCCCCGCCCTGTGCAGTTCCATGTTGCTGGCAGTAAAGGCTGTCTGGTCTGAGTCTGGCACAGATGAAGACTGTTCACCGTCTATATAGGTGCTTGGACGGACTTCTTCCCTGAGCTGTCAGAAGTGACTAGAAGCAGAAGGACAGGGATCTTAAATACAGGCTCAGACTCTGGGGCTTCTTCTAGTCTCAAAACAGAGCCAAGAAGTGCAGGAAATCTGAGCTTCTGATGAGAAAGCAGCAGAGCAGAAGCGGAAGGGTGCTGGAGGACTGCCAGGCTGACCTGCACTGGAATTGCAGTGTCACCATCTGACTGACCTTGGGCCAGTCATTTCATCTGTCCAGGCCTGGGTATGTTCGTTTGTAAAAAGGGAGGTGGTTATGATGACAGCACAACCCTATGGGATTGTTGGGAGGATCGCACGAGGTAGTGTGTGTGATTGGCTATTGTAGGCATCACTTAAAGATCCCTCTGGAGGCAGAGAACAGGTGACAGGTATAAATATCTTTGAAATCAAATTGTTATGCAGTTCTTCTTTGGTTCTGAGATAGAAAGCCAGCCCAAAGAAGACTGCTAGAAAGGCGGCACCTGTGGCTCAAAGGGGTAGGGCACTGGCCCCATATGCCAGAGGTGACAGGTTCAAACCTAGCCCTAGCCCGAAACTGCAAATTAAAAAAAAAAAAAAAAAAAAAAAAAGACTGCTAGAAAGTGATATTTGGTACCAGATCCATTATTCCTTCAACAAACTTTGAGTGCCCGCCATAAATGTAGGTACTGAGGGTAAGAAAGATGATTAAGACATAGACCTGGCCTCGGGGAGCTGAGAAGACAAAAGTGGGTGCATAGTTAAGATCCTGGGGTGCAAATGCAGAAAGCCAGCTCTAATGAGCACACATAAGAAGAGGTCTTGAAAGGAAAAATGTTGGAGTAGCCTATAGAGTCCAAAAACGTGTTGGACAGTGATGCAATTGGATGGGGAGGGACATAGCCTTGCCTCGGAGATAACTGGGACCAGAGATGTAGTCAGGCCCCTCTCTCTGGCTCTGCTCCCTCCTTCTCTGAGTTTGTGGCTCCATCATTCTGTCCCATGGAATGTTTCTATAGGGCATGGTGGACAACACAGGTGGAAATACCCCAAGTTTCACATTGTACAGAATTCCCAGTGAGAAGCCTCACTGATCAACCCATAGCCCAGTGCCCACTTGGGACTGAGTAACTCTTGCCATGTGGCAGGATCGTGTTCTGACATAGTCATCTCTGACCCCCTGGTGATGAGGATGGGGGATTTGGCCAAGTCTCAAAAAGGCTGTTGGGGAGACAATTGCAGAGGAAACCATTATAGGAGCAAGGGTCAGATAATTAAGAGAGTTTGTCTTTTAGCTCTAAGCCAAAAGGAATCAGTGAAAAATTTAAACTAAGGAATAAAATGACCATGATGACCGTGGTTTATATCTTTCAACTATGATGTTAAGAACCAATGGATAGGAGAGGGTAGAGATGCCTATTAGTAGGCTACCTCAATAGTCTAAGTGTTAGATAATGGGGGCATGACGTAGAGTGGAGAGCAATGGGGAGGTCCGGAAGGGTAAAAATATTAGAGATATTTAGGAGGTAGAGTTCTCAGAGCCAGTTAACTAGATACTGGAAGAAAAATGTGAAATACTGAGGGTGATCTTCAAGTTTCCACGTGGAAATCAAGTTTATAGACACAGACCATAGCTATTCTCCTGGGATGATTGTGCCTTATAATATGGTGGATTAGTGAAATCTCCAGATATATCCATATGTATATCAAAATCTTTGTATCTTCCCATCTATCTGTCTATTAGAAGTTTGAGTAGATTGTTTGCTTCCTGGGATAGCGTTGAGGAGAAAGGGATAGTAGCTAGACAGATGGTAGCCCTTCTTCCAGTGTGGCCCCAGGCACATATCTGATTTCTGGTATAAGAAGAAGCTGAAAGGAAAAGCTCAGAGTCAGAAATAGGGGGTATCTAGCCGATACTGTGAGGTCCAGAACTGGACAAAGGAAATGTTTCTCGTTGCTTTGATGTTCTGATTACATCCGAGTGAGGACTAAGGGACACAATTTGGCATCTCAAAATTCTCTGCTCCTGCACATGCTCAATAGCCTTCTCCTAGAGGGCACCTGTAACAGCTATAGGAGGAGGCTTCAGCTCCAGGCTGCTGCAGTGACTGTCGTGGGAGGAATGTAGTCTAGCTCTACCCAGAATAAATACTATCCTACTTTCTTATGCTGGGGGGGAAACTGGAGTTAAGGAGGAGACTGACTTAGAAGCCATCAATACTGTTTAAGTAAGAAATTACTGAGGACCTAGTGTAGGTGGTAAGAGTAGACTTGAAAAGATGGGATCATAGTGAAAGACCATAGGGAGGTGGGCTTGTGAGGGCTTGCAGGTTGCATGTGAAGACCACACCAGAAAAGTGAGGAGCTATTATGATTTCCTGCTATGGAGCCTTAACAAAGGAACACAGTGGTTCAGCTAGCAGAGTTAGAAGAATCAGCAAGAGAACATGGTTTAGTTTGGAGTTCACTGAGTCTAAGGCACTTACCAGTCCTTATTTTAAGAGGGAAAACTGTAAGAAAAGGTGTATGTGTTATTCCTGGGACATGTGAAGCCAAGATACTAGAAGTAGTCTGTGATGACATCTGCTGAGGTTTCTGTGACCAGTAGGATGACGAGGCTCCGATGAGTGACGAGTGCTATTGGAGGATGTGTTTGGGACTAGGACTAGAAACTTTCTGCTTTGAGGGAGGTTATATAGGAATAGATGGTATGGTATAGATTAGAGTTCTTTCTTGTGAAGACTCTGCCTGTCATCCATCCATCCATCCATCCATATATCCATTCATTCAACCAAATTGAACACCCCCTATTTTTTTTTTTTTTTTTTTTTTTTTGACTCTGCACTTTTAGAGGGCCAAAAAGCAAAGCACACATTTATCTCTGGAGTGGCAGAATATAACTAGTAATTCATGAAACTTCCAAAAAAGAACACCTGCATTAACTTGTCTTTACTTTTGCTTGTATAACTTGTCAAAGTAAGTAGGGGGTCTTCTTATGGACTGATCATCTAGTTAATGCTTTATTATTATTTTTTTTTTAGTTGTTGGGGATTCATTGAGGGTACAAAGAACCAGGTTACATTGATTGCATTTGTTAGGTAAAGTTCCTCTTATAATTGTGTCCCCTCCCTAAAAGGTGTGTCACATACTGTGACCCCTACCCCCTCCTCCTTTCCTCTCTCTGCTCTTCCCATCCCCACCCCTCCCTTCCTCCCTCTGCTTTCCCCTTCCTCTACCTCCCACTGTGTACTAGGTCATTAAGCATATCAGAATTGAGTACAGAGGATTCTTCTCCATTCTTGTGATGCTTTACTAAGACTAGTGTGTTCCACTTCCATCCAGGTTAACACAAAGGATGTAAAGTCTCCATCATTTTAATGGCTGAATAGTATTCCATGGTGTATATACATACCACAGCTTGTTAATCCATGGGTTGGTGGGCATTTAGACTGTTTCCACATTAATGCTTTCTTTTTAGCTAAATGGCAAATGGTTTAATTCCAACAGAATGCCTAAAAGTTTTCCTGAGCAAAAACTCAGGATTTTTTATGCTGTATATTATTCCTTTCAAATTTAAATTTCTTGCCATTTTCCGGATAGATATCTTGAGCACGCTCTATAACTGTCTATCACAGTGGTCCACATTTTATGCTCAGAGAATGCAAATTCAAGTTAATATCAGCTTTAGCCACATACAAAGATGCTTCTGTTTTCTAGAGCACATACATTCCATTGCCATCTTCTCTGACTTTCTCCTGCACATTTCAAGAGAACTGTTAGGAGTTGAACATGTTTCAATGCCTTGGACTACATAAGCCTGGTGGGACAGTTTGGTGGATTCCTCAGCTTATAACTCTTGCATGAGAAAATTTCATTTGTCACCTCAGTCTCTAGGACACCAAAACTTATGTTTGTTTATCATTAAGAGCAAAATTGTCAAACAGATGACAGTTCTGGTATAAATATATTGGTAGGAATTTTTATATGATTAACAAAATAATTTAGTAAGACTCTATTAAAAAAATAAGTAAATAAAAAGCTCACCTCAAACTGGCTTATACAACACAGGGTTTGTTGGTTAATTCTATTAGAGGGATCTTGGAGAACATGGAATTCAGGGTTGGTTTGTTTCCACAGGTCAACTAAGTCTTCAAGAACCTGGCTTCCCTTTGTTTTTTTTTTGTTCTGTGCTCTTTGGTCCCACCTTTATCTTCAGGACAGTTTTCTTTAGGGTGGCAACATGACTGATACTCTAGGTTTGTTATTTTCCAGCCTCGTACTCCAAGAGTGAGAAGGTTGCTTTGGGTAGCTCTCGCTGAAAAAGCCAGAGATTTACTTTCTCAGACACCCTCCCAAACTTTCCCTCAGGAACCAGATAAAAAAATGCCTTATGTTGATTGACACGGACTTTATTTACCCAAACTAACCATGATGGCAGGAGGATAAGACTCTGATCTCTGATTGGTCCAACTTTGTAGCTGGGTGGGATCAATCTCCATTTAATCTCATGACTGTTAACACAACAGAGAAAAGATACAAGGATTTGGGGGGATTCCATTATAATCTCTACTGCAGTAAGGTTTTAAAATTTTTCAGTATTCATTCGGTTAACCAGCATGTGCTGAGTCCTTTTTGTAAGCAAGGAGTCTTGCTGGGTACTTGGCAATTGACTGCAGAAATTCTGGTCTCAACCTTTATGGGTGCTGAAATAGTAAAACAATAGCCTGGAAGCTTTGAGTAGGAGGCTGAATCCATCCTGTAGCTTTTGCAGGGTGATTGTAGAGAGCACCATGTTATAAAAATCATAGTGGGTACCTAGAATTGGAACAATTCAAATGACTGTGTTTCCAGGCACCTAAGTAGTAACATGCTATTTGCATTAAAAAGAAGTAGGCGTGACTGAGCGGTTTCTTTCCTTCCTTCCTCCCTTGTGTATGTTTGATGACAGTTGTTTGGGGGAAATTATGTCCACTAGACCTGTTGGTCTGTGGTACAACTCCAGTTAATATTTGACTATTGGCTTCCTGTTGCCCAGAAAACTAATAGTGAAGAATAAACCACAATCTAGGTTAAGTCTACCCTTATTTTCTCTCTCCAATTCTTGTGTCTCTCCCCTTTTAAAGAGATGCCTTTCTGCTTGTAAATTTGGAAGATATACCCACTGCTTATTCCAAAAGGAAAGAGTGTAAAAAAAAACAATCCTTTGATGGTACCTGGGCTTCATCTATTTTCCAAAGTGTTTGAAGGGAAGGGTGCCGGTGACCACGTCTCTCAGACATCCTGCCTATATTCTGCTGCCTATCTTTAGAGGTATCCAGGTGTATAGGTGAGGTAGATGAGAAAATTAGGAATGGAAACTTAAAAGAGAGAGTTTTGTATCAATATGCCCCAGAATGATACAACTCCCAGTGGAGAGAAAGGAAGCTTCTAGTCCCTAGGACACAACTCATCCGTTTGCAACTTATTCCCCCATTCCACGTCTCACATACCCTCTGACACCCGGCAGATTGAAGAATCTTGTTGGCACATTGATTCCCAAGCACCTGTGTCCACCAGACCATCCTTTATGGACATTTCCTGATCTCCTGGCTTCAGCTGGCTGGTGTCTCCATGGTAACAGAGGGTGGAGAGGGGGACATGGGGGCATTTCAGTCCATTTGTCATCAATTGCCACTGTTTTGTTCCGCCTGGTGTGTGCTCTCAATTGTGTCCTGGAGGAGGCAAAGTAGAGCACAGCCATTCAGCTGAAGGGCTGCCCCTGCCCCTGAGACTGGGGGTGGGGACATGTCACCCATGCAACTGCCTTCAGAGAGCCGCAAGGCATGGAGATTGTAATAGAATGCCCACCTCTCCTGGGAGAATAATTGCCCTGTAACTCAGATTTTACATTTTCAGAGGGAAGGTGGCATTTGCAATCAGCCCAAAGAACTTTGTCGTTGAATTAAGAGGCAGGAATTTCAGATATAACCTCCGCATAACGTAGACTAACCTGTGATCTTTCTTATTCTGGGTTGGAATTTTATTTAAAAAAACAAAACAAAACAACAACACTTGGATTACCATGTACCACCCCCCTTAAACAGAGCATAAGTTGTGCACCTCATTTTGTTTTGCTCCCTAACTGAATGCTGTGCATTCATTTCCATCATACATAAAAGACTGCCCTACCCCAGCCTCCACCAATGCATGCATCAGGCTTAACGCGGTTCAAGTCAGGAGTGTGGTGGAGACATTCAGTGTTGGCTGGGCCTGCGAATGCCACTGTTCTGGTCCCAGTGAACTCTCAGTTTTGGGCACAGGAAAGGTTCTTCCCAGGACCAGTCTCATGGCGAGTTAGGTGATGAGCGGACTCTTGTTCTGTGAGGGGCTCCCCAGTGCAGGCTGGTTTAATGGCTCCGTCCCCACATCTTCACTGTTTGGGTTCTCTGCGTTCCTTATTCACATCATCATTCCTCCTCCAGAACCTCGTTGCTTCTTCAGCTCCCGTCACAGGGACTACTCCGAGTTTGCTCCCTTCCTCCCGCTGGTGTTTTTATTTTTTCCACCCCCCTCTTGCCTCTTTTATCTCCTCCCACTCTCTGAAGGCTGCCATTGGCCCTTTGCCCCCTGGGATGGGACCCACTTCTGTAGCAGATTCTGAAGTAGGACCTCTAACCTGCCCGGGACCCACATCCCTCTCCTGAGCAACCAGCCCTGAGAGACGGCTCTGTGCGGCAGTGACTAACCAAGCTGTCCAGAACACATCGGACCTCTTAAAATGTCCTTCCTGCCATTCTGTGCAGTGTCGCCAGCGTCTCTGTTCTTCCAGCCGTTCAGGCTCCAAATCTTTGCATCCTCTTTCGTGGCTCTCCCGCATGACGGGAATCTTGCTGGCCTCGCCGTCCCCTTCATCCTCTTTCTCCTCCTCATTTTCCTCTCTCGACCCCTCTGCCCCTCCACCTCAGCTCTGCTCCATCTCCTCTGCACCATTCTGCCTTTTGCCCCTTCCACTTTGTCCTTCCTGACGCCTCTGCCACCTCTGGCCAAGTCATGTTCTGCTCAAAAAGTTTAATACCTCTCTGGTCCCTGGAAATCAAAGTCCGATCTTTGCTTAAAGCCACATGAGGATCCCTCCAGAGGAGGCTGTCTCCACTTTAGCCTGTGTTCTTTGACAAAGCCTTCGACTCCTACAGACTGTTGCTGCGACTATTAGAAGGCGCATCGTTTGGAAAAATATAATGAAAAACTTGAAGGCGTGCTTTGGGGTTTTTTTTGTTAGCTTTTTTTTGCTTTTGAGACAAGGCCTTGTTCTGTTATAAGCTGGAGTGCAGTGGTGTCATCATAGCTCATAGCAACCTCAAACTCTTAGGCCCAAGCAATCTCTTCACTTCAGCCTACCAAGTAGCTGGGCTACAGGCACACGCTACCGCATGTAGCTAATTTCTTTTCTTTACTTTTCTTTTTCTTTTCTTTTCTTTTTTTTTTTTTTTTTTTTGCAGAAATTAAGTCTTGCTATGTTGCTCCGTCTGACCTTGAACTCCTGACCTCAAGCGATCCTCCAGCCATGGCCTCCCAAAGTGCTGGGATTACTGGTATGAGCCACTGTACTCTGCCCTTGAAGGTGTGTCTTAACCAGATTATTCCACTTTCAGGAATTTATCTTGAGGAATTAAACAGCTGCGCAAAGAAACATGCAGAAGAAGCTTTATTGCAGCATTATTTGCAAGGGTAGAGGCTGAGAACAGCATCAGTGTCCGATAACATCAATGCTAGGCAAACATTAAAAATAATATACAGCTACTTGCTGACATGGACAGTTACTCCCATCACTTTTCTGTGTTCTAAGTAAAAAGTGAAGTTATGAGTAACATGTTAATATATGATTGATCCATATTAATATATGATATTGTATATAACATACATAGAACAACTCTAGAGGAGGTATATAATACATATGTGTGTATATATCAGCATATTTACATATGTAAATATAAATATACATAATGACCAGAGTTGTTGTTAATCCCTTATTTTTTTTTCTTTTTCTCATCAGCTTAAAACATTCATGCCATAGATAAGGACTAATGACCCAAAGCAATGAGTACTTCCATTTATAATGTGCTGAGGCAGCAGTTTAAAGAGCGTTCTTAAAAGAAAAATGTCCTCCCCTCTTTCTTCTCCTTACCTCTGTTAACCTCATCATCGTGCCATCGGGCCTCACACCCCTGTGCTGTGGTAAAGTATTATCCATTCCAAAATCCATTCCTTTTGCAAGGAAGGACCTGGAATCAGAGGATCCAATTTTGTGTCTTCATTCTGTTTCTTTGCGAGCTGGGCTTCCTTCTCCATAAAGGAGGGAGGGCCAATGATGCCTCGTTCACAGGCACCCTGCGAGGACTAGACAATGTATGTGAGAAGCATGTGGAGAACCCCAAAGCATCGCACGGTGGTCCAGGAGTGTGTGACTCATTATTATTATTGAGGCCCTGGAGTTTAAGTCCGTAGACTCAATCACCACACAAGGATCTGGTGACTTTTCAGCATCAGCCTCGGGCCCGGTAATGGATACAGCCCAAGCTTCACATTGGTCGGAGTCCTGGCCCCCACAGATTGGCTGTGTGGGTGGAAGGGGGGTGGAATTCCTCCCCATGTACCCCCAGCACTTCCCGTTCCTGCCAAGGTTTCCAAAGCGATGCTTAACTCTAGAAGTCGTGGACAGAACACTGTATTCCAACCCAGCTTTTCTGGGAGCTGCTTCGCTGCTCCCCCAGCCCCTCCCACTGCCCTAGTCAAGTTCTGAGGATTTGAGTGGTCCCCAGGAGCTCCTGGCCCTCAGTGCTGCTGGCCGTGTGGACACTAAGGAGGCCACCATTTCCCATCACAGCACTGGCTGGGGAACGAGCGGCTACCCTCTGTGTGTGTGTGTGTGTGTGTGTGTCTTGAGTAGTGAGAAGTCTTCCCTGCAGACAAAAGCCTTGGGCCTACTAAATGCTTTTCATAGTGACTCAGGACTCAAAACCACCTACTCAGGCCCAGCACGGCTTGAGTGGGAGGGAGAGAGTCTGGGAAGGAGCAAGGAAGAACCAGAGATGGATGTCAGCCCCTAATGAGACCACCATGAGGTGGGCACGGACAATAGGCGCAGTCCTGTGTAACCTGGTCTCTTGTCTAGGAGACAAAGGGCATCCTGGAGAGGATCTGTAGGGGTCCTGGAGGTGAACTGTAATCCGGAGAAGGACTTGGAGGCATGAGGGGTGAGAAGGCCCCAGATCATTTGTCTTGGCCTAGTTGGAAGCCGCTTGGCTAGTCTGGCCAAACCTGTCAACAACTAGAAAGTGAGGTCAGCTGGGGCTGGAGGCGGCTCCATATCTCCAGAGCTGGCATCTCCGCCTCTGAATCACTCATGATGAAACTGCTTATCAGCCTGGGAGGAGGCAGCCCCGGGGAACAAGACTCCTGGATAAGGCTTGGTTTTGAGCAAGGCCACATCCGGAAGGACGGGCCAGCATTAGTTAGCCCCAGTATGCACTCCAAGATAACCAAACAAACTGACTTGATGAAGGGAACGTTTAGTATTCTCCATCTGGGATGCACTTCTCCTAAATCCCAGCTAACTTAACCCTCGAGGAACCAGCCTGCCGATTTCCCAGGCTTCATATTCTTTCTCCACTGAAACCTTACCCCCACTGTCCAGAAAGATTGAGAATGCCCAGCATCTGAGGGGGAGTGGGGGGAGAGGTGGAAACAGTTTTACTTCTGCAGAAAGATTAGGGCTCATTTTGCGGCAGGGCATGAGATAACACTGGGGAGAATCGGGAGTTTTGTCAGAGGTGTTTTGCTAAAAAGAAACAACCGCAATCCTCAAGCAACACATTTGAGAGATAGGAGAGGGAGAAAGAGAGGATGTCTTGTACCTCCCATGTCTCTAAATGCCTCAAGGCCGCCCCAAATTGCATGGGGGAGAGGCCAGCCTCAGGAGCAGTTTCGTGAGTGGCAGGGAGGTACCAGCCGCCTGCGATGGGGATCCTGAAGTTAGAATCAGGAGGGAGGCTGGAATTTTTAGCACAGCCTTGAAAGAAAATATCAGCCCACCCCACCCTGTCGCTGGGATGGAAAAAGGGTAGCAGGCAAAATAAATAAAATCTGCCCTCTTTACTGACCAGGCAGAAATTGTTACTTGAACGGCAAAGGAAAAAAACAAAACAAAACAGGTGGCAACTATTCTTTCCAAGCTTGTTTTCCAGCTTTTCCTCCTTACATCCCTTATCACTGTGGAGCTGGGAAAGCTCCAAAGGGAGAAGCAATCGTGAGAGGGCTACAAGAGGTACAGTCCTGGAAAGGAAAGGAGGCTGGGGGGGGTGTCTATCACCACCCCTCAGGCTAGCGCCCCTATGCTGGGAGACCCCTTGTCTGCTGGCAACTTCAGAGTGAAGACTGGTCACTTGCGGTCAGCACCAAGATTTCCCCAAGGCTGCCCAGGAGCGCGTCACCAACCCAAAGAAATGTGCGCGGCGCAGTGCTTCTGCAGATCTTGTATTGTATGCCTTGAAAGAGAATTCAGCTGTCACAAAAGTAACCCACTTGACAGTCTTGGAGAAGTTTAAATTATTCTCCTTTGAGCATTAAGTTTGCTGTGCTTTAGAATTTTTTCAATATAGACTTTACCAAGGATCAAGGGAGATGGCTGAAGATGGTCCCTACAAGCTCTTCAACCTTGCTCCTGCCTTGAGCCGTGCGTGGTGACGGCTGCTTCCTTGTTTCATGGGTGTCAATCATTTCATTGTGTCTATACACTTAGGAGACTGTGACACTCTTGGGCCAGTGACAGGAGCCAGGTCTGTCCCCTGAAGGGTGTGCTCATTGGTTTTTTGTGGTGGCCATACTGTTGCTGGACATCTGGGCAAGTGGAGCTGTGTTGGGACCACCCTGGGTGGGCTGGTGAGATGGGTGACCTTTCCTTGGGCTCTGAGGGCACCCAGTGACTAGAGGAATGTGTAAGGGGAAGTGCTGTGACTCCTTACACAGGGAGACAAGTTGGGAGCCCCGGGGATCTTGGGGTTCTCCTGCATTGTCTCAGCACATTTGCCTGAGAACATCAGACACTATGTGGATGGGGATGCTGGTGGTGGCCCTGGAAGGGAGTTAGCGGTGAAGGTTCAGAAGAGCAGGCTTTGGAATCTGGTGCTTTCTAAACTTCCTGATTTCTTTGTTTTCCTTTTGGTCTCTCTCTCTTTCTTCCTCCCCCCACCCTGTCTGTCCTGTCTCTTATTTCAATTTCCTCAGATGGGTAAGGGAAACCAAGGGAAAGATAGCTGGCCACGGGTAGGCCAGAACTCTGAGTGACAGTGATTCACCCTTGGGCTGACCACGGCTATGGATGTGAGAGTCAGAGGGGAAGATGAGACTCAGTGGAGACGTTGATGCTGTCTGGTCACCCCCATCTCTCCACCTGAGAATCAGCTCTCAGTTTTAAAGCCTTGCTGACTTTGTGTTTTATTTGGATAAGGGAAGCTGTTTCCCTTATGCTCTTTGGAAAATAAATAAATATAAGTCTATGATATCATTTTACGGATGCTACCAACAAATAAAGATTTGGAGTCTGGACTTTTTTTACAAAATCAGATAAAGATGGGAATGTAATGCAAGGCAAGATGTTAGAGACAGAGAAAATTAGCTGGTTCATCTACACTTCATGTTACTTCTACCACTGCTATTACTAACAAGAGCATGCCACCCTGACTGACACAATCATCACCTTCATCAATACCATCACCACCATCACCACTACCGCCATCACATCACCATTACCACCTCTATCACCATCACCTCTATGACCACTATCACTACCTTCACCAGCAACATCACTACCATCACCTTTACCACCATCACACTACCATCAACATCACCCTCACCACTAATGCCACCACAATTACCACCACCACCATCACTACTACTATCACTATCACTACCACCACCACCATGACTAACATTATCATCATCCCAACCACCACCACCATCACTATCACCATTTCCATCACCATCTCCATGATCACCACTATTACTGTCACCATCATGTCTTCAATACCATCACCACCATCATCTCCACTACCAGATCCATGATCTCCACCGTCACTATCACCACCACCACCACTGCTATCACCACCCCAATCACTACCACCATCACCACCACCATCATGTCTTCAATTCCATCACCACCATCATCTCCACTACCATCTCCACCATCACCACCACCATCTCCACCATCACCACCACCATCTCCACCATCACCACCATCACCACCACCACCACCACCATCACCACCACTATCTCCACCATCACCACCATCACCACCACCATCACCATCATTACCACCACCATCACCACCACCATCTCCACCATCACCACCATCACCACCACCATTACCACCACCATCACCACCATCACCACCACCATCTCCACCATCACCCACACCATTACCACCACCCTCACCACCACCATCACTAAAACGACCACCAGTACTACTGCCACTGCTACTTTCACCCCCCACCTGTCCCCTCACTACCACCATTACCACCTCCAAGTAGCTCTTAGGAGCACTAAAGTTAGGTGTTAGCCAGAACCTTTGCCAGAACAATGCCTGCCAGATTATTGCACTGGAGAGGGACCACTGAGTCTGTTGATGCATTCTTCCAGTTGATGGGACCAAAAAAAGTAGAGTCCCAAAGCTACTGGACAGTAGCATCAGCCTGATGGAAAGTTTCTGTTCTTGGTGCCAGAAGTCCCAGGTTCTTGTCTTTGCTCTGCCATTTACCAACTGGGTGACCTTGAGGAAGTTACTTCTCCTTGGGGCCTCGGTATCTTATGGATAAAGTGAGAATAATCAGAGCCTACAGCCTTTTAGAGTTTTCAGGAGGAAACGTGTGTAAAACACTCACCACACCATCTGGCTGATAAAGGGCGGCATGCCCCTTCCTTTCCTCCCTTCTTCTTTCAGTTCCTCTCTTTGTTCTTCTCATCTTCCCTCTTCTCGTGACTTCCAGATCTGAGATCCCCACCTGTCCCTGAACCCCAAATTCAGACAGGGAAGATATTAGTATAGGATATTAATAAACTTTCACAGCTGCCCCTTTGGCTCCTCACATGCTCGATTCCTTTTGCTCCAAGAGGAGAGAAGTGAATCCTAGTGCCCAGACACCCGAACATGGAGGATGGATGCGGACCCTGGCAGGGGAGTGGAGGGGGAGGTCCAGTTCCTCCCGAGAATGGGGTCAGGCCCCCTGAGAGCACTAATTAAAAGGTCAGGCTCCATTTCTAGTGTCTTCCAGGAGAGCTCATGGGTGAGCAGGTGGGGGAAGGCCGGGCTTCCTGGAACTGGCTGCCAACTCTGTGTTGCAGCTGCTTGCTGGAGAGCTGGCTCCAGAGAGCTGTTTGCTTTGGCCAGATGCGCTACACGGAAACAGTAGTAGGACAATGTCGGGGGAGTGGCAGGGACTAAGGCAGAGGGGGCCCTGTGTATTTTCAACAGAGAGAGAAGTTTTCTTTGCAGGTGGTATCAGGCTTCAGGCTACCTCAAGGAGCCAGCTGTGACTTGGGTTCAAGATGCTGCTGGGGCTGAGTGTGGTGGAAGGAGCTTCTGTGCCTGTTAGTGCAGAAAGGGGCGGTGTCCCTCACGAGAGTCAAGCGAGGGTCCGAGGTCCGTCAGACTTGGGCTTATTTTGTCTGTCTGCCTTGAAGTTGAATTTTCATGGCATGGTGAAGAGCAGTGGCTAATGGGCATATGTGTTACTGTGTTCTCAACCCGAAGAGAAGATGACCTTGAACTGGGGTATAGGGGGATGGGAGCAACGTCTCCAGGATCCATCAATGTGGCATTTCCAACAGGGGCTTCCAGATGTCACTCATCATTTTTAACTTTACAACAATAAAACATTCAAACACGTCACATTTCTGAGCACCACATGCCACTCAGTATGCTTTATATACACAATCACATTCAACCTTTAAAAATAAATTTAGAGATGACTGTCCTCAAGTTCAGATGCATAGATGAGGTAGGTCATGTTGCTAATAAGAGGAGGGGAGACAAAATTTGGGCTGAGACCTGTTTGCTTATAAGCCTGGATTCTTAGCAGTCCTATTTTGTTGCACCAAGTAGTGATAACTGCTTCCCTGCAAGTGTTACAACGTCCTGTAAAGAGCAGTCAAGGTTAAGGCCTGCGGAGTTCTGGAGATACCATGAATAAAGGTATAAATGGGAGAGGCTGGACCAAAACCTAATGGAAGCTTGACAGCTCCCTCTCTAGATCCTGGGAAAAGTTCAATGACCCTTCAGCATTTTGCATCAGCGTCTCTGAGAACCAACCTTGACCTGCAAGAATAATTTGATTTCTTTCTACACTGCTAGGGCGGAAGGGAGGAGAAGGCTGAGCAGGGAGGCAGAGATGGGCTCCTGCCCTTGGCTCCTTGAGGAGAATGGTTGCGGTCGACTGGATCTCATCACAAGACACTCTGACAGGCAGGAATTTTCCATGTGAGCTACGTCCACTGAGAATCTCCAGTTGAGCTTCCAGGGTCCCCAGATTGTGACTGCTCAGGTCCCTTGGTCTTATACCTTGTTACCCTCTGGGGGAAATAAATACTCAGGAAGGATTTTTCTACTTTTTCTTCTCTCGGAAGAATTTAAAACAGCTGGGAGGGAAGTGGTGTGTGACTGCTTGGGTTGTCTGGGGGCCTCAGAACCAGTGAAGAGAGAGTTGGAGGAAAAATCAGCTGCTCTGTCATTTAAGGAGAACCCCGGCTGAGTCCGTATCCTCTTCACTTCTGGTCACCACAGTGGGTCCCTCCTGCCTGCCCTGCCACCAGCTGCTCGCTGGAGAAAAACTGACCGCCCCCATCCTTTGACCAGGGAGGAAGTTCAGACTTAAAGAGTAGCTCTAGCCCAGAGGTTGGCCCTGGCCTGGCGCTGCGCTGTAAACGTCTCCTCCCCCTCCTTGCTTCCCTCTGCCTTTCTCCATGTCTCCAAGAGGGGGTTTCAAAAATAAGAGGCTAACACACCCTTGGCAAGTGCTGGGAAGAGGGAAATGTGTTTGACACATGCTCACCCAGAGTGCAGGGAGGGCTCCCAGCAGGATACAATTAATGACCGAGGGGGAAGAGGGGATTGCAACAATATGTCTTTTTTCCCCTCCCATATCCCTAGTTCCTGGAGTTTGGAAACATTTCATGCGAAAGAAGAGCATCCCAAGTATCTGTAAACAAATAGCTGGTGCACAGGGGTCTCAGGTGTGAGCTGAAGGGAGTCCCAGGAGGTATATTGCTCCATCCTGCAGTGGAAATCCAAGCATTCAGGGCAAACCTGGGCTGTAAACTAGAAACTAAATGGCTAAAGGGCATTAGGCCATTTCCCCAAGATTAATCTTTCGAGCTTCCAGGCTAATTAAAAAAAAAAAAAAATATATATATATATATATATATATATGTGTGTGTGTGTGTGTGGGTGTGTGTGTGTGTACAAAAGAAATTAGAAGAGTGAAGCAGGATAATTAAAGTTATTAAAAACTGTTTATAGTTGGACTAAGAAATCCATAGTCACTTAAACCTCACGGGAGTCAGCATCAAAAACTGAAACAGGATTTTCTGTCCCACATTTTTTTTTTTTTTTTGCAGTTTTTGGCCAGGGCTGGGTTTGAACCTTCCACCTCTGGCATATGGGGCTGGCGCCCTACTCCTTTGAGCCACAGGCGTTGCCTCTGTCCCACATTTTTCATGAATTGACTGCCACACTAGAAAAAAAAAATTTTCCCCTTGGGGCCATGGTGTTTTAATAGGTCAAGATAGGTCAAGAGATGTGTGAGTTATATATGCTTCATGAGGTCCCGGGCTCAAAACAAGTGTAAGTTAAATATATTTCATGTGGCAGTTAATGTGTTAAAATGCAGATTTGTTTCTTCAGTATCTTAAGGGTCTAGAAAGCCAAAACCCTTCTTATGAGCAAATTCTCTTCAGCTTACTGAATCCTAAAGAGCTTCCTTACAGTGATAAGGTAACGAGGCACTAAATCCTTTTCTCATGTGGGCCTGGCCCATAACCCACCAGTTGTCACTGACACTGCATGCGATAGAAAGACTCCAGGAATCCCCACGTCCTTCCCTCCCATAAGCAAAGAAAAAAGAAAAGAAAAGAAAAAAAAGGGGGAGAGAATCGGGGGGACCAGATTTAGAATAAATAGAATATCTCTGTGCAGCTTCAAACTCCTAGGCTCAAGAGATCCTCCTGCCTCTGCCTCCTGAGTAGAGGGGAGACTATTGGACTCTGGGACTATTGGCATGAGCCATCATGCAAGACTAATTATTTTATTTTTTGTAGAGATGGGGTCTTGCTGTATTGTCCAGTTTGAGGTGGATTCAAACTCTTGGCCGCAAGTCATCCACTAGTGTCAGCCTCCCAAAGAGCTGGTTATAGGAATAGGCCTCTACACCTGGCCAGATAGCAATATTCTGGTTTTGCTTGTCTGTTTCACTCTTGTCCAGTTTCCTTCCCATTTACCTTGGTGCACAGGTGAGATGTCCCAGATGATTTCATAATGATCCAGTGGGTGGTACTTAGAGGAAGCCAGGAAGACCTCAGGGCTCCGTCTTTTCCTTTTCTTTCCCCTTCTCCCACCTCATTTCAGGACAGCGTTTTCCAAGAAGCTTGGTGCACCAGGTGTGAGGTCGTACGTGCAGTAAGTGGCAGCGTGTGCTCTTTGCATATATTGAGAAACTGAGGAGAATGGCGTAGACACCTTGGACGTTGACTCCCTCTCCCCCTCCATGAGTGCCCTGTGGGTTTTCCTGCTCAGCTCCTGAGAGGTGGTTACCTGTCGTTCATTGTATCTGGGGTGGCCCTGTGTGTGCCACAGTCCTGTTGGGCACATCACAGAAACTAAGTTAGGGCATCTGGGTGTGGACACAAGAGTGCTTGGGCTAAGGCAACGTCTTCTAGGTCCCAAACCACCCAGGGAATGTTTCAAAGCCCATCACTGGGAGCCTCAACAGCGTGTGGAAAGGCCCAACTAGCAGCGCTGGGAGTTGAGCCTGACATCATGAGCTGTACAGTGACTGTGACCCATGCCAGCAGGGGAGGCTATATTTTGTTTCATATACAGGGAGGGGGTTCGACTGGACTGCAGGTGGAGAGAGGCTTGTGAGGGGAGGCCTTTCAAAGGGCCTCTCCCAGCTGAGTGCCCAGCAGCAATATGGTGGTGGTGCTGATGGACGAATTCCACATTCCTTCTACCCATCCCTCCCCTTGTCCAATCTAGTCTGTCTCTTCCTTCTCCCCATGTGACAGTCGCTGTCACAGAAAAGCCTTCAGCAAATATTAGCGCAAGCTGAACCTGGCTACAGTAACTCTTGCCTCCAGTACCATCTCAGGGGTTGGCCCTCTGCCGAGATTTATAGGACTTCAGAACTGGGAGCGACCCTACACTTCTTATTGTCAGTCTCTGCTCTTGGGAGAGAGGACGGCAGCCCCGTCTGGTTCTCCACCATCACGCATGTCCTTTTCACCCCAGTCAGTATATAAAGAGCTATTTTAGGTGTCTCAAGCTTCTAAACAGTGGAGAGTGAACAAAACTACCGTGAATGGGACAAATCCTCAAACTTAATCTTGGCCCTTGAAGTGAGGGCTGCTTGAATACAACAGTGCTGTTTATGCAAATCTCGTGCAAATCAGGGCAACTGGATTAATCAGGAGGAAGAATCCCAGGGCCTCTCCCAGCCTTCCCTGAACTCAGGATTGGCCTTAGAAAAGATGAGCTGTTTTTGGTTTGTTTTTGAAGTGCTGTTTTATATTTCTGAAACTTTTCTGTACTAGTGGCTTCAGCCAGGACAGAATCAGTCTCCCAACTTGGCTGCCCCCATGGACCAAGGCCTGTGTGTGAGCAGGGAGGTTTGTTTTAAGTTCTGCTAACAGAGGCTGTCTGTTGTCTACTAGCACACCTTAGACAAGCTGGCCAAGATCCCTTCAAGGGGTGAGCCTGGGGAAGGGGCTGGCAGTGGCGGGGAGACAGGGAGAGTTTGGCTGAGGGACGTTGGCCCAGCTAAGGTCAATGTGTCTCCCCATAACCAGGACAGAGGAAGAACTTTCTTCTGGGTGGGAATCTTCTGTTTGTGAGATCCTGAATATCCTACTTGAAAACATAGCCAGTTGCCATTTGACATCCTTGGAGACTCCAGCTCAGGCACTGGGCTTGCATATTTATGCAAAATAAAATGCAAATGAGCCCACTGAGCCCTTTGTCTGCCTCCTGCCAGGCTGGGAACCTGTCTCCTGACAGACTCCTCCTCCAGTGCCTTTATTCTCTCCAGGACAGTTTTTCTAATTAGGACAGGGAGTCTCTGAAACTTGGCCTGTTCAGTAAAATTCAACTCAAGAAATAAGTTTACCGAATTCCTACTAAGTGCAAAGTGTTGTGTTAGGCTTTTAGTGAGTGTCAAAGAAGAGAAAAAGCCTAAAGTTGTCCTTTGGAGAGCTCATGATGTCTTTAATGGGATTTCCAGTTCTGATGAGTTTCTCGTTTAGGATTTCAGAACTATGAGCGACCCTACACATACACGTTTCCTTCCATAAACGTGTATGTGTCTTGGGCACCTACTGTGCACTGGTCATCTGCATGGCACTAAGGACACATTGCTGAACAGGTGTGAAAAAGTTTCTGCCCTCATGAGCTTAGGTCCTAATGGAAAAGATGGACAAAAAGAGGAGACTCCACATGACAGAACAAGATAATTACAGATTGTGAAAGGCCGGAAAGGAAAAGAACAGGGTGCCATTTTATTATGGCAGAAATGCGCCGTGGCCTAGTTTGGGAAGTCTTCATAACAGCTACATCTTATTTTTAAGTGAATTAAAAACTGCTACAAGAAAGGCAAAAGGCAGGAGGTATTTTTGCTTATCTCCTTCATTCTTGTTTGCCTTAACTGGCATAATGATGTTCTATTAGTCAGTGAATTCTGTAAATTATTTATAGAGTGCCAACTTGAGACAGGAGCATTCTGGACACTCTGGATTGTTTTGCAAACAAAACAGACCAAGTGCCTTGCGTTAGTCCGCTTTGCATTGCTCTAACAGAACACCTGGGGCTGGGTAATTTGGCTCATGGTTCTGCAGGGTGTACAAGAAGCGTGCTGCTGGCATCTTGTTCTGATAAGAACTTTCAGGAACCCTCCACTCAAGACAGAAGGTGAAGAGAGAACAGGCTTGCCACGTGGTGAGAGAGGAAGCAAGAGAAGAGAGGAGCAGGTTCCAGCTCTCCAGAGAACTTCTTCATTAGCGTGGGGAGGGCACCAGGCCATTCTTGAAGGATTCAGCCCCATGACACCCCCCCCCCCACGAGGCCCCACCTCCAACACTGGTGATCAGATTTCAATCTGAGATTTGTAAGTGTTAAAATATCCAGACTGTATCATGCCTGCTGCTTTGGGACTCATGGTGCAGACCCTAAGTGAGTGCCTGAGACCATGATATTGTGTGAGCAGGGAAGATGGAGAGACGTCACATGGGCAGCAATGGTGAGTGTAGGGTGGCAGGTATGTGGTGAAGGTGACATTAAAATGAAGTGCAGCTCAGGAGTGAAGGGGCAGCAGGAGTGAGGGTCTGCCACGCAGGTGTGAACAGTGAGGGGAGCGTGGGGTGGAGTGAGAGAGGAGAGGAAAATGGGGTAAGAGGATGATGGCCAGGGCGGGTGTTTACAATGTGTTGTCAATGCCGGTGAGATTGGTGGATTTCGAATAAGGGAGAGACCTGGTTAGATTTATGGTTGTTAAAAGATGGCCCAGGGCTTGCTGGGTGGTGAGTAGACAGAACACCATGGTGGCAGTTTGGGCCAAAGTCAGTGGTGGGGCAGCAGGTGAGCTGATGCAAAGAAAACACACTCAACTCTAACCTGAAGGTAGAGCTCGTGGATTGGAGTTAGGACATGGCTGAAATAGAAGAGTTAAGAATGACTCCTGGGTTCTTGTTTCAAGCAATGGGATAGACAGTGCTCCATGGGACAGGGCTTCAGGGACAATGGGGAGGAATGGTTTGAGGGAAGTGAAAGCGTGTTGAGGACATCCAAGGGTTGAGATGCCTCTTGGGCGTCCAGTCGGAGATGCAGAGGAGGCAGCTAGGTCTGGCGTGCAGAGCCCACAGTTGGTTTACAGCCACCATCTTAGACATGCTTCCAGTGTTTCCCTCCATTTTATAGGAATACTGCGTGGAGGGAAGTGGGTTCTTTGCAATTCATAGGAGCGAGGGACTGTTCTTGAGGGGTAAGGCTAAGCGTCTCCTTTGCACTTTTCTGGGGCCAGAGCAGAGCGTGGCCAACCCTGGAGGCCTGCTCATTGACGGTGTCCTGACCTTGGATTTGGGATTTGTCAGGTTTGTGTCAAAGAATTGGCTCTCTGAAGACAAGCACACAAATTCTAATTCTAACCTAAGGGAGGGATTGGGGCCTCCGATGTTCATTCCTGGGAGGGCCTGAGTGGGGCCAACCAAGAAGAAAGCAGCCTTCCTTTGCGGTCTTTTAGGTCATAGCAGGTCATGACATTGCCAATGAAGAAACTGAGGCCTGAAGAAGAGAGACGCTTTGACCAAGGTTACGTTGTTTGATGATACACAGAGTTGAGCCTTGAACCCTGGGTCTCATCTGCTTCCCACGATGTTTCCTGTGTAGGGCTCAGCAGACATAACCACCAGGGACGAGCTGGCCACGGGGTGGCCTCGGAGAGGCACTTGACATTCACCTTGGCTTAGTCTGTTGGAAAGGTCAGCAGGAGCTCAGACAGCTCAACTTCAGAGGCTTTGCCTGTTGCCTGTGAACACACTGGAAGCACAGTCACCCATCAGACTATTGGAAAACAAAGCAAAACAAAAGGGAAACATGGCTACCATGGTAGCAGTGAAGTCTGCCCTCATGCAGAGGTTTTCATTTATAATTGCTAGGTCTATTAACAAGCAGGCGATCTATGCTTTGCTGGCTCTCTGCGGATACCATCACCACCCACAACAAATCTCATCCTGTGTGGTGGCCAGGAGCTTCTTTAAATGTAAAGTTTAGAAACCTGCACAGAGAAGTTTGAGGTGCCGAGGTGAGTGGATTGCCTGAGCTCACAGGTTCAAGACCAGCCTGAACCAGAGCAAGATCTTATCTCTAATAAAAATAGCCGGGCGTTGTGGCAGACGCCTGTAGTCTCAGCTACCTGGGAGGCTGAAGCAAGAGAATCACGTAAGCCCAGAAGTTTGAGGTTGCTGTGATCTGTGATGCCACAGCACTCTAGAGTGACAAAGTAATAAAACAAAAAGAAAGAAAGAAACCTCAGCTTTCGGGGGGGAAAGCTGGTTGCATATGTTATGATAGGAGACTAAATACTTAATAGACCTAAATAGATATGATGCATGAGACCCGGTTGGCCCCTGGCTAGGTTGATGGACCATCCTGGCTTTGCCCAGACGGAGCTGAGGGGGAAGTGTCCCAGACGTTCAGTGCTAGAATTGGAATACACTCAGACAAACCAGGACAATTGCCACCCCTACTTCTGGCTCAGAGTGAAAAAGAGAAACAAAAACTAAAACAAACAGCTCTAAAAGATATTTTTAAGACAAGTGAGGTCTTTAAATATAGGTGAGGTAGCAGATGATGATGGGCAACATGTTTTATTCTCTTTAGTGCATCAGTGTGATGGGGTGACCCAGGGCAATGCTGGTTGTCTGGACCTTCAAGAGGAGAAGTGTCCTGCCGTCTACAACTCACCTTCAAACTGTTCTGCAATACAGCATAACAATCCAAATCTCTCACACACATGCAGGACAATAAAGGGAAATATGACAAAAATATTAATAGTTACTGAGTCTAGGGACCAACTCCATGGGTGGCCCTTGACTTTTCTAGTTCTCCTATAAGTTTGAAAAAAATGAGTATTTTTTTTTTTTTGAGACAGTCTCACTCTGTCGTCCTGGATAGAGTGCTGTCGCGTCATAGCTCACAGCAACCTCAAACTCTTGGGTCCAAGAGAGCCTCTTGCCTCAGTTTTTATACTTTTAGGAGAGACAGAGTCTTACTCTTGCTCAGGCTGGTGTCAAACTCCTGAGTTCAGGTAATCTACCTGCCTTGGTCTCCTAGGGTGCTGGATTATAGGTGTGAGCCACTGAGCCTGGCCAATTTGAAAATGTTGATGCCAAAATGTCGAGAAGATGCTTTTGAGTGGAGAGGCCACTGTTACCTCCTTTGGAAGGATAATGTTTCTTGCATAAACGGAGATTTTTGTCACTCAGTTCTCTATCACGACTCCATTGTTGAAGTTACTAGATGCTGGGAGGACATGGGCAGTGTGCAAAAATATTGCAGTAAGCGAAGACCACTGAAGTTTTATCAATCACAAATGGGAGAAACTTAAGACAGACCTCAGCCCAATAAAAAAAATAAAGCAAGTGGAGATGAGAGGGGCTGGAGGCTGGAAACACTTCTAAACGGGAAGAAAGACTTTCAGGGTTCATGCACAGTATGCACAGCCACAACACGACAAAAGAAATTTCAGGCTTCTTCTGCAAGAGAATTGAAGGTGAGTATCAGAGAGAAAAGGAAGTGAAAATATGGAGGGATGAGACATAGTGGCAAGGGACATGGGGCTGAGTGGGCACAGGAAGGATCCTTTCCTTGAAGTAACTAAAAATAGACACAGCTTTAAAACAACTGCAATGGTTTTTTAATGCCTAGCACTTCATGGAAACTCAAAAGGGGGGAAAATGCTTATTAAAATATTTAATTAAGCAGACTTGAATCCCAAAGTCACCAGAGAAATATTCGACTTTGCTGGACAGAGAATAGCAGAGAAATCGTCTTAACAAGTCTTAGGCCCAAAGCTAAGACCAGGAATGACAGGTTTGTATGAAAGTTTCCAAATTATATCAATTTGAGTGTTTCTTTTAAAAAGTACACTTGAGCCTTGTATTACCTTTTTAAATGGTTGAATGGCATTTAAATTTGAATCAAAACAAACAACAACAAAAAAAGACATAGGCTGGGCATGATGGCTCATGCCTATAATCCTAGCACTTTGAGAAGCTGAGGTGGGAGAATCACTTGAGGTCAGGAGTTTGAGGCCAGCCTGGGTGAGTGCAAGACCCCATCTCCACCAAAAATAGAAAAAAAAAATTTAGCTGGGTATGGTAGTGTGCACTTGTAGTCCCAGTTACTGGGGAGGCTGAGCCAGGAGGATTGCTCAAGCCCAGGAGCTTGAGGTTGCAGGGAGCTGTGATGCTGCTCTGTAGCCTTGACAGGAGAGGGAGACCCTGTCTCAAAACCAAAGCAAATGCATAGCAAAAAGAAAATGTCATTCTGATCTTATTTTTAGATTAAAAATCTAAGTAGCCACTTAAAAAATCTTGAATCAATCTTCACAACATCAACAAGACATGTCTGCTCTCCTGGCAGTGTAATTTTGCGCTGTAATTTTTGCCAACGAGAGAAAGTACATACATTTGGTTAAGAACTGGATCAGAGATCAGACAGACCCATAAGGGAATCCCGACTTTTGTTTGCTCACTGCTTGTATACTCTTAAACCTCCACTGAACCCCTTTACATTTCAGTTTCCTCATCTGAAAAAGTGAAAGAATCATAGTATATTCGTTGTAGAATTTGTGAGGCTTAAAAGTGTCCGTGCAGCTAAAGTAATTAACGTGGTGCCAAAACACAGTAAGCTTTCAATAACTACCACCTACCTTTATGTCACTTGATACCCATCAAAAAGCAAGTTGTCTGATGAATCGTATCAAGCTTGCTTCCTTGGACATATCTGCTTGCCACAGAGGGATCACATCGTGACAGAGAAGTGAACTAACCCCAGGAAAACTCACCTGGGAGACCACTCTCCCCCAACAACTTCTCTAGATATATGCACCTTTCTTCTGGAACTAAAACCTAGGTCAAATATTTGGCTCTTAACACATAGTATTTTTTTTTTTTTCCTGAGAGCACATGCTCTCATTTAAAAGGACTTGAAAATGGCCACAGTCTTGGAATTTGGGGTTAAGTCGTGGGAATGAGGCGAATGAGAAGTCAGGACTGAATCGGAGGGAGCACAGGATGAGGAAAACAGAGAGGTAATATTCTGTCCCTGCCCAGGGATACCTGGCCCCAAGCACTCTCTGTGGAGGGCAGGTGAGCGTGGAAGGGCACTGGGACACTTTATGACACATAATAACCATCGCAGCTGTGCAAGCAGAGATCAAAGATCAAATCAAATTTCAAGCTGCAGGGACCTCAATCTGATCACCTGCGGAGGTCAGGGAAAGGAATTTTTCTTCTCTGAAGAGCCCCAAGATTGGCTGAATTCCCAAAAGGGGGGTTTGGCAGTGCCTTGAAGGATCACATTACTGGCTACTGCCCAGAAGCAAGGGGACACGGCCTTGGGGTTGATGGGACTGATGGGGCCATTCCATTGTTCCCTGGCAGAGTATCTGCCCAACAGAATAGAGAAACTCAGAGAAAGTCCAGGGACTCTGTATCCGGGGGCTCCAGTATGAGCAGTGATCAGAAGCCTCCTCTGGAGCATCCAGTCTCAAGGTAGGTACCATGAATGCCGAGTGTCGAGGCCTTTGTGAGTGTTATGCTGGTTTTCTTCCATTGCTTCCAAAGGAAGCATATAGTTGATGAGCTCAGGGAGAGGTAGACTGCTGCCAGAAGGGGGATGGACTTGCTGGGCCATCTGTACTATTTGCAGGTCTTCCCTCCTGTCCCCTACCCTGCCCCAGTGCCAACCCCAACACACACATGAAACCAAGTGGCTGAAACTGGGAAGCTCAGGCCTGTGCCCACCTTTGCGGACACTTGCTCTGAATGCCCTGCTTGGCACAATTCCACCTGGTCAAAGTGAAGACCCCTGCATCTCAGCACAGTTAGAGAGAAGCAGTGGCCTCCAGTGATAGCTCTGAAAGGCTCCGTGGGACCATCTGGACTCAGATCTCCCACGTCAACCCTTGCTCCTCCCCATGCTCGCTGGATGATTCTCTACACTGGGGAAGAACTTAGGAAGATTTATTGCAATGGTGGGAAGACGATTCAGTTCGAGACAAAAATAAAGAGTGGTCAGAATCTCGTTCTGGAGAGATCCAGTGGATTGTTCTTTAAATATTCCCCAAATGGTACTTTGATGGCCTTGCTCAGAGGGCACCCTTCAGGGGGAGAGGAGGCATGTACAAGGACAGAGTGGGGAGGGGGCTGGTAGGTGGGATTAAATGTGTCCTCAGCAGAACAGGGAGCAACAGGGCGAAGTTGGAGGCTTGGGCTGTGGGTGTCAATCAAAGTAATGTGTTGGGGGAAGAGGGGAGGAAGTTTGTCACCCGTTTTAATATCAGAAATTCCTTTACGTGGGTGGTAACTGTGGAACAGCTGCAGGTAGCTGAATCACAGCCCAAATCCTTGCAAAAACGCCGGGTGGGACCCCTGCCAACAACTGAGCGATGGCTTTTCAAGCTGGGATGGAGCAAGTCGGACTAAGTGGGGCGAGGTGGGAGGGGTGGGGGGTGGCTGGGGGTGGGGAAGCAAGTTTTTAAAAAGCTGAGTTTTGAAGCTGGTGCATATTTAATAGGATTAGAACACATGAGTTAGAGGCTGAAAATTCTCAACTTGCCTTGTTAAACAGCCAGCCTGCAAGAAGGCCCAGCTCTCCCGGAGCAGTGCAGGGGAGCAGGGCTGGCGGGAGGTGAAACACCTGGGGCTTTTGCTTTTCCAGGGGTAGCCCAGGCTGCAGGAGAGACTTTGGAAGTTCTTTCTCTCCTGCACTCTCTGTGCGGTCCGTTCTAGTCCCTTCACACACCCTGTTGGTCAATAATGCCTTCAGGTGCCGTGTCCCTGTTTGACTTGGCGCAGGCTGGTCCACCCACTGTGTTGGTCGGTTCTTGGGAGGAGAAACGTTTGCTTTTGCCTCGTCCTTCTGAATGAGTGGGCCCAGACCTGGCCTCAGAGGTCTATTTGGATTCTCACTGGATGTGTCTCAGATGCAGCTCTGAGTCTGGGGTCTGCAGGTGACAGGTGGCGAGGAAGCGTCAGGGTGAACTGCAATGTTGTCTATCTTCTGAATGTGGATCCTTGGTTGCCACCTGCTAACTGTTGCTCTGGGGTTAAAGAAGGCTGTCTGCCCCCTGAACACTCTGCCGGTGGCATGTGATGTGGGGACACAGCTAGCTTCTGCCGCGCTTTTGGCTCTAGTGCTAACTGGAGGAGTGACTTCACAAAGGACCTCTCACCTTCTGGACCTCTTGTTCCCTTATTTACATACCAAGGTCACAGATCACTCCAGCCTAGCCTATGACAACTTTCCACACCACGGAAATAAGAAATGAGTTCCATAAATACAATAAATATTTGGTCCAAGAGGCACTACGCAAATCACATAATTTGCAGAGGGATTACGAATGCAACCGTGTTTACAAGATTGAGGACCTACTACTGGGTGCTCCTAGCTGGGGCGCCCCAACTAGTCTAAACCATCTGTTTGCTCTTCACAGCAGCCTAGGTACTATCCTCAGCAGGTGAAGAAACATAGCCTCTCGGAAAATACTTACTATATGTTACTGAGCCTTATCTACACGAATAACATCCTTCCTTGATTTTTCATTACAGCAACTGTCCCTTCCCTGATCTTATAAGTTAGAAAGAGAAGGGTCCCCTTGCTCTCAAGACCAGGAGGTGTTTCCTGGACCTTATCCCTTACAGGTAGACAGAAGTTGGAGCACAAAGACCAAGAACTCAAGTTGTAGCACTGAACGGGCTTGGGCTCATATTCTAGCCACCGCTTATGAACTGTGCCAGCTTGTGAGAGGCGTTGCATTGTTCTAATCCTCAGCTGTTGTGCTCTGAAAATTGGTTAAGAAAAAGGAGAAAGAGAGAGAGGATTACATATGAAAAAAAGAAAAATTGCATGTAACATCCTTGGTAGGCAGGTGCGTACTTCATATACCAGGAACAGAGTCCCAGCAGGGACTCCCCATAATCATAGCCAGCATGTGCTGTGCTTTTTGCCTGGGTCAGGCCCTGCGGCCAGGGTTTGACTGGACACATGCTGTGGCCATCCGGAGTCCTGCAGCCCGCTTAGCTTCCCATCTCCTCTCTTTGTTCAAGCGATGATTTTCCATGCCTTCTCTCTTAATTTAACACCCAGGCCCAGGTCTTGGTTCAGGTAGAGACCTGGCCCTGGCCTGGGGTGTTACTAGAGGTCACTGTCTTTGGACAACCCAAGGGAATTCTTGAACCCCAGCGTGGTATGGAGCTCCAGCACCCGGATGCGGGGGCCTCAGGAATCCAGGGAGGCAGGGACCATTCCTACGGCTCTAGGGAGCCTTGAGTGAGCAGTGTGTGTCCTGCCGGCTGTGTAAACACAGTAACCAAATACGCGGATGGTTTCCAGGGTCCACCAGATGGCAACAAGCACAGTGGCTGATGCGGTTCCCCTTTCTTCTCCTCCCTTCTTATTTTCATTTGCTCCTCGTGCCTCAGGGCAGGACGGAATGTGAGCTGCCCAGGAAGCTTTGTTGTCATCTTAAATCTTTACTTTAGGTATTTGCACCTTCCCTTGCTTTGTCCTTCAAGACTTTCTTTGCTCACCTGTCACCTTCTCGCTGCAGCCTACTCAGCTTCCCAGAGAGTTCCCTGGCCCTATGGGTGGTAGTTTTCTCTGACTCCCCCCTCCTGCAGCAGAAAATAAGCCTCTGGAGGATGAGAATCGGCTTCTTTTCGTACTTTACCCGAGCTCAGAGCCTATAACTAGACTTGTTTTTAAATGAAAAGATATGCACGTGTCCCCTGGGCGAGGTCCCACATGAAGCTGAGTCCTGATGAAATATTTTCTGGAGTCTTAGTTTTAGCAAATGTTCTATTTTCAGGCTTTTCTAGGAGACCAATGCCCATCACAACAGAAATCTTCACACAAAGAGAAAAGTCCTCTGCTCAAATGCAAGGAACGGTGAGGATACCAGAGTATAGCAAAGTGGCACTGTCACCCCAGCTTCCCGCTTTGGGGCAGCCCAATAGGTGATTTGTGGAGAAAGGCAGCCAGGACTAAGGGTGCAGGGGCTCCAGCTGTTTCTATAAATGGATGCAATCTCCCAACACATTCACGGGACCCCAAGCTTCCCCCCTTCCCACCTGACTCTCATTCTTACTGTAGGCAGGAGCTGGTGACCTGTCCCCAAGCTCCATCCTGTCTCAGCAAACAACCCCTAAGCGGCCGGATGCCCCTCTTCTCTTTAAGGCTTGAATCCACTCTCCCTTTCACAGAAGTGAAATATATTTTTATGTTTTCTTGTGTGTGTGTTGTTTTTGCAACTTTTGGTGGTGGGAGCAGGGCTGGCGACTGTGGCCAGTGTCCCTGGACTTCCACCAGCACTCAGGATTCCTAGATCTGTCCCCACTCAGTGTGGGCTCATCAAAGTAAACAGAGGGAGCAGAGGAAAGCGATCTTGGGACAGAGAAGATCATCCACTTGGAAATCTGGGAACTGGAGAGCGAGGAGAGGAGCGGGCCCTGAGGGAGAGTGTACGATGCACCTGTGGGTACCAGTTTGACTGCTGGGTGACAGAGCCTGGGCTGGGTCTGAGAGGTCCTGATCCCCCTGCTAGTCTTCCTGTCACTCCAGAGAAATTACGCTCAAAGGCCAAAGTGATTTCCAGTCCATTGTTGGCTTCTTGCTGTTTGGATCCACTGGACGTGCCCAGCAGCTCCTCAAGCTCGTGGTGGGTGAGTAACGTTGCCAACTTCTCCGTCATCCAAGTTCAGGCTGCAGATATGTAATCAACGTAATGACAAAACAAAGGCCGGTTGGGGGAACTTTTTTTTTTTTTTCTCATTTAGATGAAAAATTCATGTCTCAGTACTCTATTTTTATCTTTTCACCACCTCTCTACTGACCACCTCCTTAAAACTAGTTGACCTAATTTTCATAGACCGGACATGTGCCCCACATATGTGTCAGTCCAGCAGGCCTGGGTCTTTATGCCAACTGGCTCTGTATGTGGACCAGTGCGTCACAGTCTCTTGGGTGATCAACTTACAGAGATTCTCCTGTATATATGTATACACATAAATGCCTCTGTAGAAAATAGCCAGCTATATAATATAAAAAATAGCATTAAAAATAGTATTAAAATGCTTGGATACTTTCCAGATGTCCCTCATATAATATGTAGATATATTATATGTTATAATATATGATGTATATGTTATGTATATTAGATACAGACACACACACACATGTATCTCTCAACAAACATGAGATCTCGGGGAGGGTTAAGAAATGTAGACTGTTAAGGACAAAGATTTAAAGAAATTGCCTTCATTTTTTTTTACAAGTTTTGTTTTATTTTGTGGTAAGAAAAACGAACATGGAAAAGGAGTTTTCCAATGCTGTTCATATCAATCGTGATAGGATCTCTGCTCCCAGACCAAGGAAGGACACAGGTGAACATACAGGTCCACACAGGACACTCTGCAGGTCCTGTGATGGCAGGAGAGGTGAGGGCCAGGTAGAATAGGACCCAAGGGGGGGGGGGGTGACAAGCAACTTTTCAGAGTTGGCCCAACAGTCAAAGGCAGGAGGCTCAACATAGGCCTAGAACACATCTCCTGTGCTGGTGTTGAGGGTGGAAAGAGTGTGGCATGTTTGGGGAACCAAGAGGCATTGCGTGTGTCTGGAAGTCTCAGTGGGTGGGTGAGGCCTGTGCGGGGTGGACGTGGGCTCAGGAGATGAGGCTGCAAGAATGGCAGGGCCAGGCTGTGGCCCACTGCCATTGCCACATTAACACCTTGGGCTCGTTCTGTGGGTGACTGCAAGGGATGTGGCCACCTCGGTGTTTCGTAAAGAGTCTCAGCAGTACAGAAGATGGGCCGGAGGATGAGTGAAACTGGAGGGAGGGAGACTCATTTGCTCATTCATTTATAACAAAAGTTTACAGAAAAGAAAGTCAATCATAGATATTATTTATATACAGGTATATATGTGAACTAAATGTATGATATAGATAACTAAATATAATGTATAACTGTATGACATACATACATATACCTCATCTCACACACACCCAATGTCTGTGAAGAGAAAGTGAGGTGGCAAAGATGAAGAGTCGCATTTAAATGAAGTAGCCAGGGAAGGGCTTTCAGAGAGGAAGGAACTGAAGCACATCATTCTCAGGCTTGAGAGCTGGAAGGAATGAGAAGTCCAGCCAGGCCAGTATTGGGGAGAAACTATAATGACATTTGGGAGAGAATGAGCATATCCCAAATTGGATGGTGATGACAGGGCATTTTAAGAGGTGAAATTGAAAGCACATCCAGAGACAGGAAAAGGCTCAAAACAGGTCCTGGTTTTGGACCGAGGCATGGTCACCTGGGTAGGTGGTGCTATCCTTAACTGGGATGCAGCATGACCGGGGAAGGAGTATGTCTAGAGAGAAATAATGCACGCGCGTCCTTCAGTAGCTGGTGGCTGGGACTCTCTTCCATCTTTCTGGGCATTGCTCCAGACCTTAGGGAGGTTTTATATAGTATCTATTCTCCTTTAAGAAAAGGGGGGAAGATGTCAACCCCACCCATTGAGAATTTAGGGACTGGTCTAACATTGCACTTGGCTTATTTCTGTTTTCCTCCTTTCTCCGTTTTTTACATTATTTCTTTTTGAGTCCAGCCAATGAGTGCACTCCTGGGTGAGGTCAGTTCTTCTTAGGCCTTGGGAGAATGTAATCTAGAGGATGTGTTAAAATAGGACTTTCTAGGTGCAGGGCTTTTGCGACTCTGAGACCAGCCTGAGCGTAAAGCCACTACTCTAAGCAGCTCCTGCATTCTCAACAGCAGCAGGGGAAGGAGGAATTGATGACAAGGGAGGAATGGGTGGCAGTGAGTTTACTGAGCTGGATTCCAGAAGAAGTTTTCAAAAGCAAAGGCCTGCTGTGGTCTAGAGACTTCTAAATGGCATCTGCAGAATTGCCAAGTGGGGGCCTGAAGCTGGTATTTTTCCCTTCACCCGCACACTAAGTACTGTCCCTGGATTAATTTAAGGGACACTGATGGCACTTGGATTGTTTGCCTGTTTCCCCATCATTTTTCTAATTACACCGTGGCTTATTTCACCTTCTGTGCATTTGTGGAAAGGGTGGTTGTTCGTAAAGCAGCCTCATTTCGAGGCAGGAGCTGCTGCTAGTGTCCTCGGGAGCCGTGGACTAACGTATGGCCTTGCCCCAGAAGAGTGCACTGGCCCCGCACTGGAATGGCCCAGTGACCTGTCTCGGCTTCTGAGCAGGAATATGCTGCTCCCCACCACGTTTCCAACCAGGACAGAGCAGCATTGGATTTCATCACCCTCAACGTTTGTTTTCCAGGCAGGCTGAGGTTCTGGTCCAGGCCGAGAACCCCGAGTCTTTTGACCCCTCTCACTCCTGACCTTCAGACTCTGAACGTCCACCCTGCGCTTCTCACGGGGGGCGTGTAACATCAGGCAGCTATTGCGGGTGGATGAACATGGCAGACCCACTCTGTTTGGGGGAAATGACTCTTTGTGTGGATAGAAGCAACGTTTTTAACTCAAACCAGAAGGGTGTGGCCCCTCTGGAAGAGGCGGGACCTGGGACCTCCCACTGTTCGTAGGCTGAACACCGAAATGTTTACCATTGCCACGGAGGCCTCCTGGCCTAAGGCTGGTACCTGCCTTCCAGATTCATCCTGTGCCCTTCCCTCCCATGACAACAAAGACCTTTGATTGTTGTCTGTCTCCCCAAACAGGCTGCAGGCTCCATGAGGTCAGTGATCACTCTTGTCGCTTACTCCTGGTTGGTGAAGGAGTGAATAAATGAATGAAAAGATGAATGACCTGGGGAACTATGCCTTGGGAAACTACCCTAGCACCATGTTCAACAGCTCATCTTTCTAAGCTGGGGCTCAAAGAAAGGTCTTTATCTCATAAACTTCTCAGGACTGAAGAGGTTAATAGCTCCCTTTGTAAAGGAGACTGACCCCTAAGGGTCCTTGAGGATCTTGCATTCAGGGAAAGGTGTTACTCTGAAGTCACTGTGAATGGGGGTCTGCATCTTGGGTGTTGACCAAACCATCTTTACTGTACCAGAAAATAGATCCAGTTTTGAAAAGCAAGCTATGCATTCATGAAAGCGTGGAGGATAAATGCCGCCTGGATCCACAGAAGGGAAGCCGAGAATGATCTGGCAAAATGCCCTAAAGCTTTGTTTTGAAGCTTCAAAAATAAGCAAAGTAATATATATATATAAATCAGCACACCCACCTCCCCCACTCTGCAAAAAGGAAAGCTAAAGGAAAGTGGGTCAGATGTTAAGTCCCGTCACCTTGACAGAGCTGTGTTTGATGCACGGAGGAGGAGCAGGGCTTGGGGGCTGGGGGTGTGGGGTCTGTCTCCTGTGCTGTGCCTGGAGGGGTCACAGAAGGGACTGGGAAAGCAACTTTACTGATTCCTCCTGGAGAGAGGGAGAGTTGGGGTTTACGGCCCTGTAAAGAGCTGCTTATCAATGCTACTTCCTCCTAGCAACTTTCATCTTTTTACACTATTTGTCTTGCAACTCCTTAAATCTAAAAAGACCTTGGAGTGGAAAAGCAAATGCCCCAAAAGATAGGATGTGTTTGCCTTTGGACTGGAGAGGCGGGGGGGGAAGGGCGGTGCCTGGCTGTCAGAAGAATGCAGATCAGACAGGACCCATAAGACATTTGAAGTCAGGGTTTTAGAGGTCTTTTTTTTTTTGGAGTTTTTGGCCTGGGCTGGGTTTGAACCCACCACCTCCAGCATATGGGGCCAGCACCCTGCTCCTTTGAGCCACAGGCACCGCCCAGGGTTGTAGAGTTTTTAGAAATTACTAGAACACACGCCACGAGTGCATGTGGCTCCCAGAACTTTGCCTTTTTACCTCTGCTTCTGACTTTGACCGGTCTTTAGGTCATTGCTGCTGTTTTTATCACTAGGATCTACCTGTTGTAAATTAACCCCAGAAGACCCCCAGAGGACAGCTCTGAGCTCTGATGGAGGAGGGCTTTGGCTGCAGTTTCCAGACAGCCCTGGGAATGTGGGTGATGGGATGTGGCCATGGTGGGCAAGTTGGGAAGAGTGCTGGGCTGGGAGTCAATCCACCTGCATTCAAGTCCTGCTGCCTCCCTGCCCCAGCAGTGTCACTCCCGCTAACTGGGGCACTTCTTCATTCTCCAGCGTCGGGAAAAAGAGACAACTGGGTGGGAAGAGTGGTCACTTTCAGACGGCCCTGTCTATTCTGGGAGACCACTCAGTGCTTGCAGCTTCAGAGCAGGGGGAGATTCCTTGGACTCTTTCATGTCAACTGTCTCATGTAAGTTCCTTTTTGGAAAAGCCATCTGTCCCTGGGATGCCTGGGTGTGCTGGCCATGCCACATGCAGAGCTGTGTGCAGGGGTGTGTGTGTGTGTGTGTGTGTGTGTGTGTTGGCCTCTTAGACAGGTGTGTGCCGTGGGTATATGAAGGTGAGTCAGAGTCTACGTTAATGCTTTATTATGTCACAGAATAATTGTGAGAATGACTTCTCTAATCCAAGGTCAGAGGCAGGTTTGAAATTTGATGGCAGGGCCTTCAGGTGTGCATATTAGGTGACTGATACACTCTAGCTACTAGCTTGGGTGGCAAGCTGAGGGCAGGAAGGGTGTGGAGCCAAAGGGAACAGTCAGAAGCTTCCCTCTGTTTCTTCCTGCCTTTGCCCCCTCCTGTCCTGTTTTCCAGCCCTTACCTTGGGTTATTAAGAGTGGGCATGAAGTTCCTGAGCTGGCGTTGTTTACTGCCACCCGCCCTCAGTGCAGCCAGAAGGCCCGAATTAAGGGCTGTTACTGAAGCCAGAAGGTTGCAATCAGGAGCTGGCTGGTGAGGCTACGGGTCACCAGAAAGGTCACTGCTGACTTATTTCCATGTCCCCCAGTCCTGGCAGAATGTCCATGGAGGCTCAGATAGCAAACACAGCAGAGGGCTCTGAGCAGAATCCGCCTGTGACCTTCTCTGGCCTAGAGACTTCACAGCGGTCAAACTCTCCTACAGCTCCCTCAGGGTGGCGGAGGCCAGACGTGTACATCTGTGTGTGTCTCTGTGTACTCTGCCCATGCCTGCAGATGCGTACAAATCTGTGCAGAACACACATGACTTGCATGTGAGCCTGTGGTGCGCATGGGAAGAGAGCTTTCAGGGGTTACAAAAGCCCGTGAACGTCTTGTGTGTGGTGACCGGCCCCGTGGGCTCTGTCTCCATGTCCCTGGCCCTTTTGTGAGAAGGCTCATGGGGAGCCATCCTGAACAGCATGGATAAAGTACAAGCAGATCAGTCTGCCCCCTGTCACTCAGTGGATTTGACCGATCAATCAGTATCAGCTCTGATCAGTATGGGAAGGCCATGAAGGAGAACTTGGTTTGAATTCAGCCTTGAAAGTAATGTGGAGAGCAAGTGAGTGGCAGCCCTCCCTGGCTTCTGTCTCTCTTGGTTGCTGTCTCACTGTCCCGGTCCCTCACTGTCCCCAAGCTTGGTGACATGGTTTTAGCAGCAATGTTCTCCCTTTGACGATCAGATTCCTTTTGGAATGGACGGTCCCCTGCTAGTATTATGGGCCTCTTATCTGGGTCTTTTGGGGGCTGTTGTCCTGTACTTTTAATATGCATAGTACCTCACCTATTGACTTCATATAATGGTTCCAATTTACATGTTGCTTTGCATGTGATTTGCATTACATTAGGGCATTCCCCTCCCATGAATATTTATCAACACAGCCACATACCATGGAGGATGCTATATAATGAGAAGGAGGATTGGGGATGCAAAATCCTCTACTCCAATTCTTTGTGGCTTTTCAACAGCAGTCTCTAGTTCTTTCCAGTATGCTAATCCATCTCTCCACCTACTCTTCTCTGATAGCTTCTTCATAAAAGTTCAAGTTCTCCCTGCAGCTTCCAGAGGCTGAGGCCGCGGGATGCCCACAGCCCAAGTCTGAGGCTGCAGTGAGCCGTGACGCCATTGCACTCTGCTCAGGGGCACAGGGTGGGACTCTGTCTCAACAACAACAACAACAACAAAAGAAAAAGCAGAAATAAATAAATAAAAAATAGGCAAGGAAATTAAAAAAAGAGTTGACGTTCTCCGGATAAATACCGCTTTCGATTCTCAGAGTTCAGCCTCATCTGGAGTGTGTATCTGCAGTCAGGGCATACTGAAAATGTACACAAATGTGGGTCTTTAAAGTTTTTTTTACCATTGACATTGTGCATATCTAGGGCTCCTCTTTTCAGATGCGTTGAGGAAGAGCCCTTGGTTTTACTCCCTTTCCACCAAGATAGGGAAGAAACTGAGGCTAGACTTTAGGAAGGATTTACCAAGGGCTGTCACACCAAGTTCAAGCCCAACCTGAGGCTAAACTACATCCCATTCAACATGTATTTTCTGGATTCTGTGATGTCTGAATACTGTGTTGGATGAAGAGAAGACGCAAAAGAAAACTGTGCCTTCGAGAGTCCTACTGCGTCTTCCCCACCCACACACAGCCCTTCTGAATTCATTTTGGACTTGTTCCCCTGCACTGGTCACAGGGACCTGTGTGATATTCATCTCTCATTGCTGCAAAGATTCCACCTCCCGTGTATCAGGAGCCTTCTTTGAAACGGGACCTGTGTAACCAGCGGAGTAGTTTTAGATCAGGCTTTGGCAACAAATACATTCAAGAACATCAATTGCATAATATATATTTTAAGAAAGGTTGGCCAGCACTCCTCCAAGAAAAAACGCCAAAAACCTGGCTCCCTTTCATCTTCTCTGGCTCAGCCATCATGGAGTCTTTTGCTTCCAGTCATAGGGGCAGGAACATGCAAGATATTTTAGGGGCCAGCTGAGAGGGGTGTCTATAGCTTCTGTCCACACTCCTGAACCCGGGAACATGACCAACACCATTGGACGTTAGACTAGAAATCGTAGAGATACACACAGACGTGGGTGATCACTAGGGATCTCTGCCACACACTCTCAGCTGTGGGCTCCGACAAATCACCTGTTTTCTCCATGCCTTATATTCTCATCCCTTAGCTTGTAAAATTCTTGTGAGGATAATATTAAATAAAATAAGGCATAGGAAGGCTCTTACCAGCCAGGTGCCAGGCACAGAGCACAGCTAAAGCAATGCTCCCCTCTCTTTTTCATCTTGACCCACCTCCCTACTCATTGCCGAGAGTGTGTAGGAAAACAGGAGGCAGGACGGTCTACATGTGGTTTTAATCGGATAAATCAGGATATGAGGAGATTCCGTTTGCATTCTTTGCTGGTCTTCTCAAGGCGAATGAGTAATATCTAGATGTTTGGAAAAAAAAGAGGTCTTCCTAGCTCATGTCAAACCCTCCTTGACCATTCTGGAGGCTGAGTCTCCAAGCTCTGTTGGAAAAGGTAAAGGATCCTGTTTATAAGCATGCAGGCACTGAAATCTAAAGCCACAACAGTTGTCTGGGTTGTTCTTGTGGGTTGCATGTAGAGAAAGGTAGATTGTGTGCCCTCCAAATCGTTAACACAGATGCCAGGAGCTGACTCAGCTACACTTTGTTTACTGGGTAAGCTGAGGGTGGGCGGAGGTTGTGTGTACAGATGGGCTTACTCTCTGACTCAAGTCTCAAAGGTGTTGACACGAAGGGCACAGCTTTGGGAAATGTTCTATTTAGAAAGGCATGGCCTGAGCTGCGTTCTCATCGTCCAGAATATGTTAGAAAAGTCCATCAGGTTGGCAATTTGGCCTTCCTCTCCTCACAGGCCTTCATCTCCTCATGCCCAAACTCCCATTTAGGCTAGCCGGCATGATACATTTTTTTCTCTATGCCCCCTTGACAGTTTAGGTTAATTAAAAAAAAAAAAAAATTTTTTTTTAAGATCCTATTTAAAGCAACTGGGGACATCATTATAAGCCCAATACCTAAAAGAAACCAAATTAGGTTAGTACACACTTGCATTAGAAATGCTTTGGGCAGGGCAGCACCTGTGGCTCAAAGGGATAGGGCGCCGGCCCCATATGCTGGAGGTGGTAGGTGCAAACCTAGCCCCAGCCAAAAACTGCCAAAAAAAAAAAAAAGTGCTTTGAGTGGCAAATAATAAAACTTGAATAACAGTGGTTTAAAAATGCTATTGCCTCACAAGGAGGTCTAGGGGTTGGTAGTGCAGGATTGGTTTGACACTCCAGGATGATCCCCACATCTATGCTTTGCTTCATTTCCTTTCTTAGCTTCATCTTCATGGAGGTAGCCTCATTGTCACAAAACAGCTTCTGCAGTTCCAGGCATCACATCTGCATTCAAAGTCAGACAAGGGAAGACATGAACAGCACTAGTTCTATCTGTTTCTTTTACCAGGGCAGCAAGAGCCGACCTTAATATATTTACTAGGAAAAAACAATTATTTTTGAGTAAAACCAGTACGATCTAACTTTAGTTCTAAATTTTGGGTTCATTCATGTTTCTCTCCCTCCTCCCTTACTTCTTTTGTAGTGGGAACCTTAGCCCACAGTTCAGGGTTATGTTCTCCTTTTTTCCTCTGGCATGTCTCTAAAAGGAGAGGGAAACTTCCAAGAATAACAGACAGATAGAATAATATCCATGGCTTTGAAGTATTGTGATCTACTTCAATCAATGTAGGTTAACACTGTTGGTGCTCATGTATTTGCTACTTTCTTGCCCCAACTATATCTTTAAATCATGTGCTTTGAGTTTACCTGCTTTCCAAGTGAGATCCCAAATCTTAGCATTTGGATACTCAGATTTCAGAATTGAGTGTTGATGCATAAATGCCCATGGGCAAAAGATGGCTGGATAGGAAATCTTATTAAGAATTATTTTAAGGAGGCAAAAAAAGAAATCTGTTACAGATGTAGAAATCAACTTTCCCTTAACTCTCTAGGACAGGATCTGATGTTTGGATTGGGGGATTTCTATAACTGATTTAACATGTATAAATAAAAACCGACTTCAGGCTCAGGCCTATAGCTCAGTGGTCAGGGCGCCAGCCACATACACTGGGGCTGGTGGGTTTGAACCCAGCTAGGGCCTGCTAAACAACAATGACAGCAATAACAACAACAACAAAAAAAATAGCCAGGCATTGTGGTGGGCACCTGCAGTCCCAGCTACTTGGAAGGCTGAGGCAAGAGAACCGCTTAAGCCCAAGAGTTTGAGGTTGCTGTGAGCTGTGACATCATAGCACCCTACTGAGGACCACACAGTGGGACTCTGTCTCAAAAAAAGAAAAAAGAAAACAAAACAACCCACAACATTAATTCTTCCTTCTCCTCTCCTTTCTATATTCTACACAAATGGAAATAAAGACTCAGGAATTTTAAGAAACTGTTCAAAGATTCCTTGGAAAGATCACATTAAGTAGCTAGATATTTTATTTTGTACCTTTCAAGGCGTGTATCTGAAGCCAAGGCTCACACAGGCATTGCTAATCAGTTACTGTCAACGTCCTCCTCCACACATGGCAGACATTGCTAATCAATCACAGCCAACTTCATGCTGGTTTATGGCTTCAAAATCCTTTTCACTAGAGTCTGGAATTAGGAATCTGCCACCAACCTACCAGGGTTGGTCCCTGAGATGCAATGGAACCTATTTATCATACTTGTCACACGCACCTTCCATTGCTTTATTTGAATAAATCTGAAAACCAGAACACTACTGCATTCATTCACTTAAGCTCTGTTTAATTTTTTCCTAACATGAGAAATTTCCATTAAAACAAATTCTACTCCTATACACCCACATCATAAAGATCTCTCGCTAAGTCAAGGGGTGGGGGGTTTAGAGACTGTGTGGAATTTGTCCCCAATTCTGTGACTATTGCATTGAGGTATACACAGCTGGCCATGGAGATATTTCTATGGAGAAGTAACAACTTCTGTGCAAGGAGCTCTCCAGAGAGGAATAGTGGGTGGGTGGCACAGAGTACAACTCTTCCCTCATCGGAGAACCCAACTTTCCTTCCCACAGCTGGGAACATTTGCTAATGAATGGGGTATCTTGAGTAAAGAGATTTTGCCTTAGAATTAGCAATGACAGAGTTTTCCCTTCCCCATAACTCTCCAGCATTACTACCAATGGACATCTGGAAAACTGGCTCCTACAGAACTGGGCAGAGAGGACCTGGGAATTCCAGATTTTTGGATTATATAATAAAACCAATGCAGAGCTGATATGCAAAAGGAGGGACAGAAAGGGTAATATTCCTTTGATGGTAGGGGGAGGCACATAATGAAATAGTGGTTGATGTTACTAACTATTGTCATTGACAAAAGAGCAAGTCAGAACGTGGTCATACCTAGAAGGTCCTGGCAAATGTATTACAGCCATTTGAAGCATATCTTTGTTCTCAAGGAAATAGCTTTTGTCATTTTAGTTAATTCTCGAACCTTCATTGTGTGGGTTCATTGAATGGAGAGAAAGCCTGGGTTTAGGTGTGAGGAAGGAGGAATTTGAAATTTGCACATGTTTGTATAACACCATTTCCATTTGCAAATTACTGTCACTTGATAGAGACTCTTTGGGTTTGGAATTGTGATGACACACACAGTGCTTTTGAGCTTCTCTTCCCTAAGGTGGACATTGTATAGGATGTGAATTTAGTCTTACAAATTAATACCAAAATAGGAACCCATATGTATTGAGTTGTTACTCTTGCCCGTAATTGTTTTAAGCACCTTATATAGGAATATTTAATCTTCATAACCCTTTAAGATGGCTACTGTCATCTACTCTATTTTTTGAGAAAATAAAACCCAGAGAAGTTAAGGGACTTTCCCAAGGCCACACAGCTATAAAGTGGCAGAACCTGGATTTGAACCCAATAATGCAGCCTATGAAACCCAACACTCTGCTGACCCTGTTGCTTATAAAATGCACTGATTATTGCTCAACATCTGTTTTCCTTGAATGAAAGATTCTAAGTGCTGGTTGTAGATGTCAGTCTCCACCAGGGTTCGTGTCTGCTGCTTCTCTGCTTCGATGGACAATGCCCCCAAATCCTCCTGCCATCAGACTGGCTTCCGGATCTCTATATTTTTGCCAACTCGTTGTAACATAGCCCTTCCTAGTCTTTCTTCCACTTCCTGATTCCATCCCCTAGACCAACATTCCAAGGGCAGCACAAAACTTTAGCCAGGGAGCCCCAGTTGTTGTTTTTCAGCTTCCTTTGATCCTATTTTGTGGTTGACTTGGCCAAAGTCCACATCTGTCACCAATGGCTTTAAAGAGGCTGCAACTCAAAGCCCCTACCGGATCTGACCTCAACACGCCCAGTTCTGAGGCATCCATTTCCTCCCAGTGCCCGATGAAGAAACGGGGTCTCTCTCGTAGCCTACATTCGTCTTTCTTGCTCTGTGTCTCTTTCTCTCCTCCCCCTCAGTATCCTTCAGACTCAGGAAGGACCTTAGCGTGTTTCTGTGGCTGCGCGGCATATGTTGTGCTCTAATCCTTCCTGTGTTTGCTGTAGGTATGGCGGCTCTCCAAGACAAATTACTGATGTTGTCGAGGAGGTCACCAGGGCGTCATTCTTATGGGGGATGGGGAGGGAGATGTCTCTGGTGATGCACTCCTGGGGCCACCTCTGCCTCTTGGCCTGTTTGGTGCTGTTTGGACTCTCCAGTGCTGGACCTTCAGGACCCCAAGCTGGGAGCTGGCAGACGGGGAAGGAAGAGATGAGTTTTACCTACCGGTCTTGTCATTCAATGAAGGAGAAGCTTGTTTGGGGCAGGCCTCCGGCAACAGATGTTGGTGGACAACCTGCCAAAAACGTGTTTGGGGGCGAAGGAGTGATGCATATGTTATTTGACACAGGAGGATTAGGGAAGCCTCGAGGAAGCATGCCTCCTCGCTGCATGCTGCGACACCTGGGGGAAGTGAGTGATGAGGGCCGAGAAGCACTGTCCGTGCACAGACAGGGACTGGCGGGCTTGGGGAAGGCAGCTTGAACGACGCTTTTGGTTTTCTCTCCCCCAGGCCCCACCGGTGGTCCATCACTCTCCTGCCAGGGGGCGACTGGCAGGCCTGGTTGGATGTTTTGTGTGAGGAGCTGCAGAATCAAAGCCATGCTCGGTTGACGGAAGAGCTGCCTTCGGGTGGTCTTCCCTCCTCCTGTCTGTCCTGTTAGCCGGCCCCACCCAGGCCCACCTAGGTACGGGGTTGTGACAGAATGACACTCAGCCCTTTTCCTTGGACTTTGTGAGTGACGTTGTATGGAAGACAGCCAGAGGGTCTTTGTTGATGGCAAAAAGGAGCATCTAGGAAAACAAATGCTATTCAGCAGACTCACGTCCTCCACAAACAAAGAAACAAAAAAACAAAACAGGCTGTGGGACCCCTGGAAATCTAAGGCTGAGTTAAATGAAAACCAGGCCACACATGGGAAGGAAAGGAGCTAAATTCCGTAGTTTCCTCCATCCCTTTGAGTCAGGTTTTCTTGGGTCTCTGTACTCCCCTGGTGGAGCGAGTGGCAGGCAGAAGACACAGCCCTCGTCCGCCCTGCCCTGACAGTGACATGGTGTGGGCGGGGATTCTGGGGGGAGGTGGGGAAGGAGGGCTGAGTAGAATAAAGTGGGGGGCAGTGCAAGAATGGCCTAGAAAATAACACCTTTTGGAAATGATCCCAGGATCTACATTTCTTTCCCTAGCTATTGCACCCCTGAAGGAGGGGGGTGCACAACCCAATAGAGGTCCACGGCTGAGTCCAGAGATGCTCGGGAGCATACTCTGAGCTGGGGGACCCCTGCTAGCAGAAGAGGTCAAGGTTTATTCCCACAGAATGAAACAAGCCTCTCAACCAAGACTTGGTTGCCTTGTGCCATTTCAAAGTATTTCTACCACTGGAGATCCAAAGAGAAGCAGAGAGAGAGACGGAAAGAAGGAGAAAGGGTTGGGGAGAAAGGACGGCCTGCTGAGAAACAGGCAGTGTAGGGAGGGACAGAAGGGTGGAGAGAGGGAGCAAGGGCGGGAGAGAATGAGGAGGCAGAGGAGGCAGGAATGCTGCCTTCAGTGCTAAAGTGTGAGATGTGCCCTGTGAGCTCCTGGACCTGGGGCCTCCTGGCTACAGATTAGTGGGAACAATTCTGAGGCACAGAATCGAGTTTGGACTCGGATGAAGGAAGTTGTGAGAGCGTCCACACTCTGGCTGAAATATCTCTCCCTTATCTTTCCCACTTCTCAGAAATCTGACAGAAGGTTTGTACCACATCCCCAGACTGTGCTGGCGGCTTTCAGATGCAAGAAGGCGTTTAGTGGAAGAGTGTCCTCATGGAGGCAGCTTCGTAAGCCCCGTGAACCAGGCCGCCTGCTGCCTGTTCCTGCCAGAGTTCTCCCATGAGAGATTTACTCCATTAGATACCAAGTGTTTTCTTTAGGAGTTGCTATGCAACTTTAAAAAAATACTCCGCGAGGGTGTATTAGTTTGCTACAGCTGCCGTAACAAAGTACAACAGGCCGGGTGGCTTAAACAACAGGAATTCATTTTCCCATAGCTCTGGAGCCCGGAAGTTGGGGATGGAGGTGTGGGCCGGGCTTGGTTTCTCTGAGGCCTGTCTCTCAGTCCATAGGCACGGCTGTCTTTCCCCTGTGTCCTCACACGGTTATTCTCTCTGTGTGTCCTAATTGTCTCTTATAAGAACATCGGTCATACTGGATCAGAGCCGACCCATCTGACCTCATTTCACATCATTTATTTATTTAAAAGTTTTATTATTATTAATATTATTTTAGGCTAGTCAAGTGAAGCAGTGGGAGTAGAGGGGGGATAAAGAAATCTGTAACTGATTTGATCACATCGTTGTAAACATCGCTGCCCTGGGACCAGCCTCGTTTTACTTTAATTACCACTCTAAAGGCTCTGGTTCCAAATACAGTCCCATGGTCCCATTCCTAGGTATCAGGGGGTCAGAGTTTCAATATTGAAGGCGGGGGCGTGGCGGGGAAGGCACAATTTAACCCACAACCTCGTTCTCGATGAGCTCTTCACAGCTTAGCAGGGATGTGAGAGCTGGCTGAGAACGAACCCGGTGAGTAAGGAAAGCCAGGCTCGGAGGAGTTCAGTAACTTGCCCAGAGACACAGAACTCATCAGAGCAAAGTCTGGAATCTCAGCATAGCTCCGTGGGACTCTGATGTTTGCTTTGTTTCCATCCTGCAGAGAAAGAAGAGAGGTGGCAGGGTGGTTAGGGGTGGGGTCTCAATCCAGGAGGAGATACCCCAAGAGAGAGGGAGGGTGTGTGACTGGGTATATGGGAAGAGGTCTCAATTCCTGAAACATGCCCTGACTGCCAGTGACACTCTCACGACTTATGACCCTCCAGCCCCACACCCCTCACCCCTGTCCAGTGGTAAAGCATGCCCAGCGCCACAGTGTAATACACTCGTCACGTTCCTGTAACATGCCTGTGTTTCTAATCCTTCAGAGGGATTTTCTGCTTTCAAGAATGCAGTGTTGAATAATTATAAACATTCTCATACTTGCTGTTTAATCACAAACAGGCATACAGATACCACCTTTTTATATCATTTTCTTTTATAGTTTTGCATGTTGTAGCTTCCTGAAATTTCATATTTCTAGTGACTGTAAGTAGGAGTGAATTGAGTCTGGCCGTTTTTAGTACGTGGTTTGTTTTAATACCAAGTGCCAGGGTATAAAGGAGGTTGACTTTGGCCTGGGCCGTGCGATGGACCAAGGTGAATGACAGCAATCATCACGTCCACTGCACCTGCTACACTCTGGACACACACATCTAAGTACTTTGCTTATATCAAGCCATCGTAATCCTTTCCTATGAGACGAGTGCTGTTACTATCGCCATCATTTCCATGTTGCAGATGAAGACACCAAGGCTGGAAAGTCTAGTTATCCTAACTGTCCCATGGCACAGAGCTGGAACTGGCTGAGGGCAGTCTGAGTCCAGAGCCTACCCCAGAGCTTCCAGCCTTAGCACTGCTGACTTTTGGCCTGGATCATTCTTTGGTGTGGGGACTGCCTGTACATTGCAGGATGCTGACGCTCAGTCCTGGCCTCTGCCCACTAGATGCCAATAACACACACTCCTTCCCCAGCTGTGACAATCAAACATGTCCCCAGACATTGCTAACCATCCCCTTGGGTGGGGGCAAAATCACCCAGTTGCAAACCATTGGTCAGCAACCTTCACCCTACTGTGGTACTGGCCACAGAGGCAGAGAGGTTCATCCTCCTTCACACACTCTCCAGCCAGCCAGCAGGTGCCTCCTGAATTCCACCTGCCATACAACCAGGGTGCTTTAAGAACAGCATTGATCCCAATCCTGACCCTACCAACACTATCACTACTATGATTATTAGTGAATACCAGCTGCCATTTACTTAGTATCTCCTTTGTACCAGAACCCTGGTTTGGCACTTGAGATAAATGAACTCTCACTTTGTCAATAACCCTGGGCATGACTATTGTTAAATATCTATTTTTATCTTTAGTTTACAGACAAAAAGCATTTATTGTAGCCTAACTTGCGATAGTGAAAAATTAGAAACAGATACATACACTTTCAAATTGCAGATTCCCACTCTGACCTTTGTATGCCCTGATGTGAATTTGTTTTAGTTCAGAATCTGCAAACTCAGAGAACACACATTTAAAATGATAGCGACTATCACACTGCCCATACAAGACCGTAGTTGCTGACCATCTCGCGGGCAGTGTAGGGGGTGCCTGTCTCTCTGCATTCTGCACCACACTGGACAGTATCAGTTTCTTCCACCTTTGCCAGATGTTTAGACCAATGCTAGTAGTCAGTAGCCATGTGTGGTTGTTTAAGGTAGTTCAAATAAAATAAAATAAGAAACTCAGCTCCTCTGGGTGAGGAAAGTGGACATGTGTTGTTGTAACCATTCCCTAGAATCAGACAGTGAGCTGACAAAACAGCACAGCTGATTTCTGGCTGTGCTGGTGGCCCAGTGGAGATGGAGGATCCTGAATTTATCATGACAACAGCGTGGTTGTTGAGAAACTTAAAGCAAGGTGTGCTCTCTGCAGCTGAGTTTTCTCAGTGTGGAAGGCTGCCCTTCTTAGAAGCTCAGGTGAAACAGAAAGGCTGGGGGATTGTCTGACACCCAGTAGGTCTCCAGGAAAAGTGGGTTGAATGAATGAGTGAAGTAGTCATGTTTTTCCTTCCCTTTTCCTACTTTCTGTCCCACTCCAAGGTAGTTCATGCTTCTTTTTAGATTTGGTTAAAGACACGAAAAGTGTGAGCAAACCTTGGAAGAATGAGCATAAAACTAACGTGTTTCCTCTCCCTTAGGTCAAGGAGGGTACAGACACCTGCCACAGGAAAGCAGCCCTCCCCAGCCCAGCCCCAGCCTTCCTGAGAGGTCTTGTCCTTCCTGGCTTTGAGCTCTTGGCCCTGTCCATTTTCCTTTGGCTTGGGGTTCAAGTGGGCAGAGCCCTCCCTTCGGAGGAGTGCAGTCATTTGGCTTGCTGAGGCCTCTTCAGTCTCTGGCCCCTCCAAACAGGTAAATGATGAACTACTCTTGAGAATTATATGCACCTTTGAATCTGTGTAATGAGTTCCCAATCAACCAATCAGAAAATAAAATGCCCCTTGGGAAGTAGTGGTGAAGGGAATGGGGAATGTCTCCTCAAGGATTATCTCCCCAGGCCCAAAGTATTTACATTCAGATTTGCATGCGATTTGCATATAATTTGTGTCTGGCTACAAAGCCTGTCTGTTGTGCAGATCATGTGTAAACTAAACTCTAGAATGTCCTTCTCTGCCCTGTCTTTCCTTGTCCCATCTACTCAGATGTGGGGTCTAAATGGCAGCACGGTCAGGGCTGGTTGAATGTTTGGGACAAGGGGAGGCTGTGGGCCACATTCTTTCTGTGTTAGCAATCCTGCCTGAGACTTTGCATTTTGTTTAGAAAGCCATTTCAGATAGCAAAAGAAAACCCAGGCAAGGCGACCTGTGGGGTTGGAAACCGTAAGTAGAGGAGTGAAGTGGGCTACGTTAGAAAGACGAGCATTAGACAAAAAAATTTGTAAAAGGTAATGTATGGGGAAATTAATTAATAATGCCAGCAAAGGTGTTATAAAAATGCTTGCAGCACACTGTACATGGTCTTCAGTGCTTACACGTATCGTGGGTTTGATCATCTAAGCCCCATGATGTGAGCACAGTTACTACCCCCATTTTACAGGTGCATAAGCTGAGATACCCAGAGTACAAAAACTCACCTAAGATCATGTAGCTAGAAAATAGTCAGGATTTGAACGTGGTCTTCAGACTGCGGAACTGTGCTTTTAACTAGTCTTCTGTGCTGTATAGAGAAAAAGGAGGGATTTTCTGGAAGTAAGAAGAGAGGGCCAGCTCTTCACTTCAGGCTTTGGAGAACAGATGCTTGGACTGGGAAGGACATGGAAAAAGATGTCCAGACATCCGGGGACTCAGGAGATGGGAAGAGGATAGGTGCAGACCTGGCACCTGCAGCGTGATCCTGCTAGGCTCTGCTTTCACTCCACTAGCCTGGTCCATGCCACCCTTATTTGCTCTTTCTCTTGGCTCTTGGGTTAGAATTGACAGTGATCTAACTCCCTTCAGGGCAAAAACTGGTCTCAGCTGCTGGTGGTGGTGGTGCTGGTGGTGGCAGCAGTGGCCTGGTGGCTGAGCTTAAGCTTGCTGATGTGGACAAGCAGGAAGGCTTGGTCAGTGGCCAGAAGTAAGAGGTTGGCAGCACAAACAATGGCAAGGGTGAGTCACCCCTCTGTAGCCAAACCCACAGAATCCATCTGATCGCCCAGTGACAGACAGGGGAATGCTGCCCACTGGGGGAAAGAGGTGCTGCTTAGGTTCTTATCACAATGGCAAAAGGAAAAAAGAAGACAGCTCCTGCCATGTGAAGGCCTGGAAGACACTAGATCTCTCTGTTCAGTCCAACTCTACTTTTTCACTATTGATCTCAATACAGATGCTATGATTTTTTTTTTTTTTTTAATATTTTATTTTCTTTCTCTGGAGAAAGTCAACTAACTGCTCCAGCATATGAAGTAGCTGGCAGCAGCTGGGATGGGGGGTGGTGGTGGGGTAATGTAGCTGAGAACAGACCTAGCAGGAGTGAAGGGGAGAAAAATAATTAATGAAAGATGCTGTAAAGCCGGCTGGTATTGGCTGAGGCAGTGTGAGAAACTTCCTTGCGCTGGGACGGTGTTGTCCAGGAGAGAGTGTTGTCATCCGAATTAATTTGCATGACAATAGACGGACCCCTTATTATGCATACGAATGCTAATGGGCACCAGCCGCAGTGCATTTCCATGGGAAAAGGCTCTTCCTTTGAGGAGGCATCCTCTTCCTCCTCCCCCTTCCCCGCCTCCCCTCCTCCTCCTCCTCCCGGTCACACTGGAGAGCCCCAGACCCTCAACGTGCCCTTGGGGTGGGCTCTCATAGTGGAGAGGAAAGAGTGCTATGAGATAGAAGGAATGCTTTTCAATACCTCCCCAGACTCACATTTCTCCCTCCCACCTCTTACGAAATGACCAAGAAGGAGGTCTAAGTGTGTATTGTCTAATTGAAAACAAATGGATTCTTAATACTGCCAATCTAGCTGTTACTGGAGATATTGGGGCATAGTCTGTGGGAGCGGGTGGGGCAGAGGATACCAAGGTTTAGGTGGGAGTGGGGTGTGTGGGGGGAAGGACAGAGACAACACCTTCTGTTTCCCTGTAAGCCCTTCTTTTACAGTGTTTTCATCACCACTCCCTTGGAGAAAGACTTAAAACTTGGCATGATGCAGCCGGCTGCTCTGTTTTGCTTGCATCACTGACTACACTGGGAGAGGCCGGAGAATTCAAGGATAGACTTTGGAGCCAAGTGATCTGGATTCAAATCCCGTCTCTGCCATTTACTAGCGCTCTGATGTTGCCCCTGAGACTTAACTCTCTGCCGCCCTAGTTTCTTCACAAGTGAAATTGAGATAATAGTACCTTTCCCCATTAGGCTGTTGTTTGGCTCAGAGAAGGCATGTAAGGTATTTATCTATTATGTTTTTATTTTTTTAATTTTTTTGAGCTAGAGTCTCACTCTGGTGCCCTGACTAGAGTGCCATGGCATTATAGCTCGCAGCAACCCCAACTTCTTGGGCTCAAGCCTCAGTTTTTCTATCTTTAATAGAGATAGGGTCTGAAATTGGTCCCGAACTCCTGAGCTCAAGCAATCCACCTGCCTTGGCTTCCCAGAGCGCTAGGATTACAGGCATTGGCCACCTGGCCTGGCCCCCGTCAGGTATTTAGAACAGGCCTGGGACATTGTAAATACCCAGTGAATGCTGGGGATGACTATGTTTTTTCTCCTTTAGTTAGGTTTCCTTCTACTCCACAGCCTCCATGGGTCCTCATTTCTTTTAGAAGGTCCCTTCAACTGTTAGGTGACCGATGGCATTTACCAAGTCCCCATGCTGCCCCCAACCCCCACCACGCCAGCTCCTGCCTCCAGCTTTGTGAGCCTTCACTAGTGCCCTTGGAAAGGATCTATCTCCGAGTTTGTCAAGTGGGAGGCTCATAAGATGACTGACGAGTCTAACTAATTTCACTGATTGCTACAAGTTCTAGAGGGTTTATCTACAGAGCTTCTCATGGCATGAAATGTTCTCTCTTGCCCAGAACAAGATTTGATTGCCAGAAATATCTGCATTTCAAGGTGATTTCCAGCTGCTCAGCTTTGTCTCGCAGTGTCCCGAGAAGAAATAAAAACATCTTAGTTAACAGGGCTCCTGACCTACCCATGTGCGGGCCTGAAGAGTAAAATGTGAACCCCTGGGCTGCATTTCTCACACACTCTTTAAAATTTGTGCTCAGTTTTGGAAAACACAAATATTTAGTTTTCTATATTGTCAGTGGATATTTGCAAATGGGTATATTTACTACATGTAATTCAAACAGGTGGAGATTCTAAACTGAACTTGTCATAAGGTCTTGAATAGAGGGTGTGATGAGAACTGACTGGCTGTCTGGTCTCAATTCAGGAAGCTGTACAGATACCTGGGTGGAACCCATGGCGGGATGGAGATCTGAGAGCATAGGAAGGCCACTCGCCCCTTTGCTTACGGTGGCCGTGTCGTACAAACATTTCTCAGTTGTCCGATGCCAGATTGGTGTTAATATTAAGGAAAATATGCAGGGGAGGGTCATTTGGATTCTACTTGGCTGTAGTCCTACTCAAGATTTCAATCAATAAAAATTAGATGATGTCATCAAAGAAACGCTTCTGATTTCATCGAGTATTTACAATAAGTAATATTGTGGCATCACCCGTCAAAATTCAGAACAATTTGAGAAGTCTGGTGAGCCGTGGATCAAAACAAGCCACATGAAATTTAAAAGAGTCAAAAGTAAAGCCCTGAGAATTTTAGTTTCAAAAATCAATTGCACAGAGATGGTCATGAGGAAGAACATTAAACTTGGTAACAGCTTTGAGGGGAAACGATGGGCTATCTGATTTAAGGAGAAGCTCTGTAAGAGCTGGAAGCTGAGCAAGCAGCGAAGAATGTTGACTCCAATCTTAGCGATTTGTTAACAAAGATATTTGTCATCTCCCTCTTAAAGTCAGACCATTTTTCTAAACCTTCATTTGCAACCGTGTTGTTTGGAAATCATAATGTATTTTTTTTTTCCTCTCTAGAAGCACTGTTATGAATTAACCAGGCTGTGATAAAGCTTCAGTTAAAATACAGGTGAATTGACCGTGTGGCATAAATAATAACTTTGATTCTGATCTTCAGATGGAACAAGGGCCCAGGCCTAATTGCCTCTGGACCACACAGCTGTGTGCTGCTGCTTCTTTCCAGACCCTGTTCCTCACCTCTTCAAGCTGCTTTCACACAGGTGTCCCCATAGCCTGGCTGTGGGCAGGAGAAAAGGTGTTCCCCAGAGCTGCCACGGTGAAGAAAGACTTGGGCAAAGGGTGATGGCAAAATCCAAAGAGCCCAGGCTCCCGTTTGGAAAAAAAAGGACTTTTTTATTTGATTTATTAAAAAATAAATAGAATAGGGTGGTGCCTGTGGCTCAACGGAGTAGGGCACTGGCCCCATATGCCAGAGGTGGCAGGTTCAAACCCAGCCCCGGCCAAAAACTACAAAAAAAAAAGAATAGTAGCTTTAGGTGGAAAGTTATAATCTGCATTTCTATAGATTTCCAACAGCAAGCTCAAGGCCTAGATTGCATTCAGATGTCATTTCAGAACTTGGTAAATTTAAAAAATATTCTCTCGAGATTTTTATTATTGAATTGGTGCCACTGGGGATATTGTCATTTGCAGACAAAGAGAGAGAAACAGCATAGTCAACTCATGGTTGTTTCCAGGTTTTAAAAGGGTAAACATTTTTTCCCAGTCCGAGGAAATTTCAGTGTACTTTATCTTATTATTATTTTTTGATTTTCAATTTCTTGATGCATCTAAGTTTTGAATATGGTTAAAAGAAATATATTAATGACACATGTCATTAATGACATCATCTTGTGAAGAAAGCCTCTGGCTTGGGTACAGGGAAGTTGATGAGTTTCCATCAGCTCTTTTAATCTTGTCAGAATGAACCAGAGAAAAGGTATCAGTTGGGAAAGAATCCTGATCCCTCTTGGGATAGTATTGTTTTGTTTTGTTTTTTTGAGGTACAGTCTCACTCTGTTGGTATCAGCCTAGCTCACAGCAACTTCAAACTCCTCAGTTCAAGCAATCCTCCTGCCTCAGCCTCCCGAGTAGCTGGGACTACAGGTAGTGTGACCATACTCAACTAATTTTTTCTGTTTTTAGTAGAGATAGGGGGGCTGTTGAGGAGTTGCTCTTGCTTAGGCTGCTCTTGAACTCCTAAGCTCAAGACATCCTCCGGCTTCGGCCTCCCAGAGTGGTGGCATGACAGGCATGAGCCACCACGTCAGGCCTTGGAGCAGCATGTTTTCCTTCGGAGTCTTTTGAAGTAATAGAAATAAACTTTTTCCATACTGCCCCGATTGCATATGGAAGTGAGCAGAAAGAGGGGCAATGTGCTCTTTGCTCTGGCTGTAAATGTCAGTAAAACACTGGCATGGTCTTCACAAAAGGCTCCGTCTCCTGGGAGAAACAGGTATGGAAACAGATTCTTGCAACACAGTGCAGTAAATAGCAGGAAAGAGAGGACAGTGATGTGCTCTGAGAGCTCAGCAGAGAGGCTGCCCCAGTTCAGGAGCTGGGGGAGGCATCCTGACTCACGGCTCAGGCTCACAGGATGAGCAGGAGTTACCCAGGAGAAGGGGTTGGGGGCTGGGGGAGAGAACCCATTATGTGCAGCCACAGCTGTGAGAGATGCAGTGTGGTACTGATTCACCTTAAACAGCAAAGCCAGGACAGGTGAGACATAAAGCTGTTCAGCATAGAGAGAGGATGTATCACCAAGAACTTTCCGGGCTGTATTGAAGACATTGAACTTTATCCTCTGAACAAGGGGAGCCTTTAAAATACTTTAGCCTGGGAGATTAGTATAATCGGAATTGTTCTAGGCTGATCACCCTTTAGGCAACATAGCATGTGAACTGCAGGAATGTAACCTTGGGGTTGGTGAAACCCATACGAAGGAAGCTGCAGAAGTCCAGGGGGCAGTGGTTGTAGGGAAGAGGGTATAGAGCAAAGGGGTATAAGGAAGAGTCAGGGGGTCTTGGGGACTGATTGAATGCGAAAGTGTAGGAGTAGGAAAGAGTGGAGGACGCTGTGTGAGGGTTTTTTGTTTTTTTTTAATCGTTGGGGATTCATTGAGGGTACAAAGAACCAGGTTACATTGATTGCATTTGTTAGGTAAAGTCCCTCTTATAATTGTGTCCTGTCCCCAAAAGGTGTGTCCCATACGTGACCTCCTCCCCCTCCCTTCTTCTCTCTCTCTGCTCTTCCCTTTCCCTACGCCCCACCATGTTCATTAATTGTCCTCATATCAGAATTGACTACATGGGATTCTTGCTTCTGCATTCTTATGATGCTTTACTGAGAATAATGTCTTCCACTTCCATCCAGGTTAATACAAAGGATGCAAAGTCTCCATCTTTTTTAATGGCTGAATAGTATTCCATGGTATACATATACCACAGCTTGTTAATCCATTCCTGGGTGGGTGGGCATTTAGTGTGAGTTTTTAACTGAAGGGCCATGGGACACTCCACTCTAGTAGGAAATAAAGACGTGGAAGATAAGATGACTTTGGTCTTGGACAAGTTGAAAAAGTATATGCAGATGAAGCTGTCTCACCAGCGTATCTTTCTGCCTGCCCCTTGACTTCCATGATTAGTATTTGTGGAGTACCTATCTTCATACAATATCTGAGATGCTGTTCTACCAGATCAGACAATTAAGTTCACAAACTCATCCTAGAAAAACTGCCACATCACTGAATATTACTATGGTCACCTTTGACGTATTCCCCTTGGCCATCTGGTGACCATAGCAATATTCAGCAATGAGTTATACAGCACTTTTTCTAGGACGCGTTCACGGATCTAATTGTCTGACCTTGTCAGCTGACAGCTCTGGAGGCCATTCTAGAAAAGAGTTCCAAAATAGCTTTGAAGAGTGGACTAGGTGCTGGCGTTGGTGCAGAGCTTCCCAAGGAGAGTGCCTCAAAGGTGACCACAGTGATATTCAGCAATGAGATGTTAGCATCTTTTTTTTTTTTTTAGGATGAGTTTGTGAACTTAACCAACTCACCTCCTATTCTTTCCAGATCTATCAGGAGGAATTGAACATGACTTGTGCCTCCAAAGAATGTACAAACTAACAACAGGAGATAAAATGTGATGACAAGGAGCAGCGCTCCAAGACAAAGTTCTTACTGCCATGAAGTGGGATCAGGGGAAATGAAAGAAGGCTTCGTGACAGAGGTAATGTTTGAGATGAGATTTGACACCCGGGTGGAATTAGCACATGCAGAGCCATGGGGGAAAGGCATCCCAGATGGAAAGAGGGAAAAAAGCAAAACGAAGCCCAAGAGATTTGTAGATAAAGGAGGAGGAGGAAGGGGAGAAAGAGAAGAAGGAACAATGTGTTATTCAGTGTGAATGAAGCTTAGAGTGGTGGAAGAGCAGAAGAATAGTGAAAAATTGAATCAGCAACGTAGGCTGAGCCTAAATTGTGGAAGGCTCACCTGTTCAGCTTTTACAGACATCAGTTCCACCCTCGGTTTCAGGAAGTCTTCTGAGCAGCCATCAACCTTGTCCTATCCTTTCCTTGGGAAGACACAGGCATTTGCTCCTGGCATCTTTCCTCGTGGTGCTTGGCTATGGTGACTCTCTACCAGTGGGTGGCCGGGCCCCAGTACCAAGGAGACCTGCTCTGTGCACCAGATTTCTTTCTGCTTCACTGGAGGGATGATCTGTAGACTCTATGATCCAGGCGGATGCCTTCAGCTGCTGACAAGCATGCCCATCCACTTGGCCATTTCACCCTTTGTTCCACATAAGCACGCACTTGCACATAAACTTACAGGGGCAGAGCAGACTGGCAAAAAAAGGAAGAGGCTGATACCTTGCAGGACTGACTTACACAAATGCTCCAATAACGTGGTAACTGGTGGGGCCGTGATGGCTCGTAATCTACACGGGCATGAGGCGTATGCCCACTCCTCCCTTCTGTGGCTGACTCGACCTCCCTTTTTAGAGTTCCTCTTGTCTTCACAGCTTCCAAGGGATTCTAGTTCCGAGAGCTGAGGAACCTTTCTAAGCCTTCCTTAACGTAAAGGGGTTTGGACATTAACTTGAATGGCTATTGAGCTGATTTTCCAGCTGACAGGAGATGGTTAATTGTATGCTGTCTGTAGGAGTCTTAAAAATCTGTCTGGCCACGTTAATAGTGTTTTGAAATTTATGACTTGAGACCCTTGCAGGCGAAAATGAACCCAGGGTCTGGAAACTCAGGGTAATAATCTCTTAGGTGGAAAAGAAAGTCCAGTGGGCAGACCTCGGGGCCTTGTAAAGAGAAATGGTCGAAAGTAAACACTGGGTGAGTTCAGCATGTCTGGTGGTGTTATGTTCTTTCCTTCTGGGATAGCATTTGTCTGATCAAAAGTACATACAGTCAGTGAGAGTAGGAAGGAGAATTGGGGGTTATAGAGTGTATGCTTGTATGCTAGGGGGTGGGGATTCTGCAACCTATTCAGGAATCACCTTTTCCTTGATAATGGTTTTTATTTCTAACAATTGAAAGGTAAAAGAGACAATTTATTAAGATTGAATGGATAGATAGATTTCTTTTTCCTCCCTTGAATCCTGAGTCAAAATGCAATATTGGCATTAGTGGAAGGAACAGAACTTATCTGTTTTTCATGGAGAATATGGGGAGTTTTCCCTCAGTTATTCTGTCGAGCGTACATTCTTATACAGTGTTTAGAGGGAAAACACTCAGCACTGGTATGAGCTATGCAGCCCCTCTACCCAGAAGCGCAGGGTCATAGGGAGGATCTGGGCAGTGTCCTTTCCTGTCAGCCTCTTGTCTTTTGGCCCCAGGTAAGTTTCCAAGCTACCCTAACTTTGTGTCTTGTTGGTTCCTCTGAATGCTGTTTCCTCACTTGAATATCCAGAAAGCGGAGCTAAAGGGACCAACCTCACAGGCTCACAGTGCAAATCAAGTGAGACAGGTGCTCGGCACATCCTCTCCATAGATAGAAGACGCCCATTGGCAGAGTTGCTTTACGTCTCATTTGAACTTGAAAGCACACATGTACCCAGTGGGAGCTGGAGTGTAGGGGTTTTCTTCCACATCTTATTTTTTTTGTACTTGCAACCTGCTAATTGTCCACCACATGCGTGGTATTTTCAAAGTTAAAGAGAAAAGCTGAACTGCATTTGTAGTAAATAAAATTGAGTCTCATACCATGCTCTATATACAGTGCAATAGCTCAGAGGAAACCACCTTGTGCAGTGTGAATCGTGGTTACTTGGACTCATAAAGCAGATGAGAAAAGCCCTCGATCATCTGTCCTACGTTCCTTCACCTGGGGTCAGACTCGCATTATGGTCTGATGACTTTGTCAGCTTTTCCGATTCTCTCATTATCCTTTAAAAAAAAATCTTTGGCCAGTTAATCTCATTTCAGCAACTGCTTCTCAGAAGACCCAGGCCAATGTATTTTGCTCCTTTGTTTGCATTCTGACTGTGTTTTCCTCCCTGTAACCTCTAGGGTGCCAAGTAGTAAGATTCCCTTGCTGGTTCTCCCTCTGAGGAAGGGGGAAAATGCCATCATTCCCTGGATGGCCTCCCTTGGATCCATATTTTGAGGTGTTTTGCTTCCTTTCTTGAGTATATATTAATAGCTATAGGCTTGGCAGTGAGATCTGGTCATTTCTAGTGAGTGAATACCTTTTGCCTCCTGGATGAGCTAACTAGACGTACTTGTTTAGAAATATTTGAAATCATATTCTGGCATCAAGACAAACTGAGTCCAAATTCTGTCTCAGCCCCTTTTGAGTTAGAACCTGAGACTTATTGGATGGGCCTGAGTTGGTAAAACTGAGATCATAATACCCATCTCATAGGGATGTCATGAGGATTAAAAGAAAATTCAACTGTCAGGTGGCTTGTAGTGTCTGCACTTAGTAAGCTCAGGTACAATATTTTGATAGCTTATAATTTTTGTGCTGTTCCTCATAATTTTCATGAATGTCTATATTTTGTTAACATAAATCAACATTTTTGAACTGTGTGAGTCAAGCTTCTCAAATACCTTGAGTGTACACTTTTGACAGCAAAACCCAATGAATTGAATATCTGTATAAGGATTCTTGAGGGCAGGAGTGTTCTTCATTCTCACTATCATTTTTCTGTGTACACGTGATTATCTACTTCTGTATGTGGGTAGGAAAATAGGCTCAGCATTGTTCTAGGTTTGAGGAGGAACACAAAAGAGGATCAGTTATCAATCGTTCCTCTAAGAACGATTGCATTTCAGAAAAGGAGAACGACGCAAGCGCAGTAACAATGGCACCCGTTAAATGTACAGAAAAGATTGGGCATCAGAACACATTCATTTCACTGATTTTAGGATGTACATTTTGTCTTTTACTCAATGGTATCTTAGATTTGACCAAATTCAGCATTCCATTATATATGCTTTGGTAGTTTGGAGATGTGATCTCCAATCCCCAGGCCACAGATGGACCAACATCTGTGGCCTGTTAGTAATCAGGGTACATAGCAGGAGGTACGTCTATATTTATGGCTGCTCCTGATCACTCGTATCACCGCCTGAACTCCATGTCCTGCCAGAAGGCAGTGGTGTTAGATTCTTATATAAGCAGGGACCCTATAGTAAACTGTGCATGCAAGGGACTTGGGTTGTGTGCTCCTTGCAAGAATCTGACACTGGATGATGAGATGGTGCTGAGGTGGTGATGCTAACGCTGTAATAGCAGCTGCAATGACAGACAACCATTGGCAAAGAAGGTTCATTACACAGAGACCATAATAAATCAGTTGCTTGCGGACTCATTCCAAAACCATTTCTCCACCCCTGGTCCTTGGAAAAACTGTCTTCCATGAAACAAGTCCCTGTAACCAAAAGTTTGGGGACTGTTGGTTTAGAGGAAGGAAAGGTTATTTTAGCTTAGGCATGAGAGTGGAGAGGACAAGGCTTGGGAAAGATTTAAACTTGTGGGATGGGAAGAATTTGGGTAGAAGGGTAGGAGGCAATGGGGACAGAGCATTTTAAAGGAAAGAATAGCATAAACTATTATGGAGACATGTAGGGAGACCATGAGAACTCGAGGTTGGCAAAAACACAGAGGTGTGGGAGGAGAGATGAGAATGGCAGAGTGGGAGGGGAAGGCTCCAGAGTTTCCAGATTTTATTACACAATTGAGAGAGGGTCAAGGAAGTGATTGACGGTGGTGGGGAAGCACTGAGGGGCTGTGCTTTGGGATTTGATTTGACAGCAGCACATGAGGTCAGTGGGAAGGAGAGTGTGAGGTGACTTGGAAGGCGATTAGGACAGCCCGGTGGAGAAGTGGTGGCGAGGAAGGGAAGCCAATTCGTGGCAGCACACAATGCCCCGTCATTATCTCATGTGCCCTTTGAGATGACCTTGGAAATTGTTGGGACAATTAAATGAATTGACTCCGTTTTCCTTCTCCAGCTCAGTTACTGCTCCCTTCATTCCCACTCCAAGCTTGGACATGCCTTGCCCGCATCCTAATCCCTAGGACTCGGCCCTGCATGAAATGTGGTCAGAGGTTGTGCACTGGGGCTGAATGTGTGCCTGCTACACATTCAGCACTGTTCTGCCCTCATGGGCCATCTGGAGGTGACCTCAGTTCTTCAGTGGTTGATAAGACCCAAGGCCTGGACTCTACTTGTAGCAGCCCTTAAGAGGATTCAGCAATGGGGGGGTGAGGGGAGGGAAGAGCAATGTAAATACAGAGGCTATTGCTTTTGATTTGAGATGGTTGCATTTTGGGAGGTTTTCAAATTGAAAGCCTCATAAAGGAGTGTCCTCTTTGCTTCCAGGCCCAAAGCCAGGGCTACCTAGACTGAAGCTTCCCGACGATTTCAGTGATTTGGGAAACAGGTGCCAGCCAGTAAGAGGACAGAGGAGAAGTTGGGCAAAGACAGAGACGGTTTAGGAAAACTGCTCACTCAGTCATTTGACAAGAAGTCATTTGAAATCTCACCTCCATCTCATCACTCCTTCCCTCCACCCCTCCCCTTTCCTCCCCCTCTTCCTTTCTGCCTTCTGGCCTTCCATTCCTTTTTCCTTTCACAGGTATTTATGGAGGGCACACTATGTGCTGACTACTCTGTGATGCAATGCTGTCCTACTTGCTAAGAGAGACATGCAATACCTGAAAAAGAGAAAAGCACAACACTGGTGGTCCAGATGCTTGAGCACTGTTGCTATAAAGAAGGCAAAAACCCACATAAAACAACCGGGAAGCTATGCACAAAATCTAAGAAATACCTGGGTGTTATCTCTGTAACGTGGGAAAGAAACGGGCTGCACCAGCTCAGGGGTGACTCACTGAAGTTCTTTGCAGGAGATGATTCAAGTGTATAAAATTATAAAGAAGGAGAGAGAGTAAGAATATGTCCCTCATCAAGTCCACGTGAACACAGACCTACCTATCCCGGCTGGGGTAGTTTTTCACCCCTTCCTCCCCAGGCGACATCTGGAAATATCCAGGGACAATCTGGGGTTGTTGAACTAAGGAAGGGTGTTACTGGCATTTAGTGGGTAGAGGTAAGGATGCCGCTAAGCACTCTATAATCCACAGGACAGCCCCCTACAACAAAATACCGACAGAGCTGGGGTGAGGAGTCCTGCTCACAAGAATGAAGCAGCTGGCAATGTCACAGGGTGTGTGTGGGACAGATCATTCAGAGAGACGACTGGAAGTGGACCCCTGGAGGACACGGGTGCCTGAAGAAGAATCTAAAGATTTGCTTGGCTCAGAGTGCTCCTTAGGACCCAGAATGTAGGTTCCTGAACAATACAGGAACAAGACAATTGGTGTTCCTGAACATTTTGAGGACAGCAGAAGCCAGGAGCCCATTGAATTGACTTCAGCACAAGTGGCAACAGCTTTTTCTAGGTGGGTGGCTCCAGAGATGAAAACTGGAGGAAAAAAATTGACAGGACGTGAAGACTTAACACAGAATGAAGAAAAACAGTCATACAAAGTCCTGCTTTGGGTACTTCCATGCCACAATGTTCTCGAAGAGTTTGCTTTGTCCTGGGGTCCTTTTTAAGAATGGTATTATTTCACTCCATCTTGAGGGGAAGTTGCCCTTTTAATTGTAATAGTTTCTGATTTAAAAAAAAAAAAAAGCATGATGAGATCATTAATCTTAGGCTTTCTGGATTTGAGCTCATTTGCACTGCAGGCTTAAACCACTAGCCCTGTTTTGTTTTCGTTTTAATAGGAAAGCTTAAGTAAGAATAAAAACAAAACAAAAAGTCCTCCTAGGAAGGAAACCTCTTGTTTTCTTGAGGAGGCTTTTCTCTTGTATCTGACTCCCTTCCGCCCTATGCTCTTCCCTCTGGGCTGTCTGAGAACATCACCTCCTCCTCCTGAGGCTGCCTCACATTTCGGTTCCCTGGAGTGATGAGGGGTGGGTGATGTTTATTCTGGTTCCTGTTCTTCATTGTCCTAAAAGGACTGTGTGGGGGTCTGATGTGGAGTGTGTGCACACGCGTGCGTGTGTGTGCTTTGCTTCTGGGAACAGGCAAAAGGGCAGGAGAGGAACAGATGGGCCCCCTGAGCTTCTCCTTGGCCTGAAAAATGAAAGGCGGAGAAAATTGTAATAAAAAACGGAAACAGCTGTGTCAGGACAACAGCAGCTTGTGGGGTGGGTCCAGGCCTGAGGGGGGTTGCAGTCTTTCAAGAGTCTGCTCCTTGGCTGGTTGGGTCTTACCAAAAACAGCATCCTGTGTGCAGACGACGACCACTCGTAGGCCATCAGATGTGTCCTTCCTGCCCTCTTCATTCTCCAAGCCAGGCTGTAAAGTGGAGCTGAACAATATTTTAATGTACCAAAGACAATTGAAAAACAGGCCCTGTAGAGCTGCCACTGGCGTTTATCTGTGCAGAGTGACTGTTCTTTTTTCAATCTCCTATAAAGTCCCCCAACTTTGTTTAAGAGGGGACTTTAAACCTGCTGTTTAAACCTGTTGTTTGTTGGGTTCTTGGCACATAAAGTCAACAGCAGGTTAATACCCCACTTGTCGACAACTGACCAGCATGATATACTGAACAAGCAGAAAAGACATTTGGTCATAATCACTGGCTCCCATTCAAAAGCAATTGGGACTCTTTGTCCTGAGGGACTTTTGGGCCGGATAGCTCTTAGTAATCAAGAACAAAAATGTGGCAACTTGGGGGAAGAGCGCAGATAGCGTATCAGAATAGACAAGGGGTTTCTGGGAAAGTGAGGATTTTGCTACTCCTTACACTCTTCCCACCAGCAGAGATAGATAATAATTATAATTTTAATTTCAGCTGAATCACAAAAGCAGTAATAAAGCAGAACCTTGTTATGTAGTGTAATCCCAAAGCTAATCAGGTGACTCTACAAATCAGGATATAGTGATTTTTTTTTGTTGTTCTTTTTGCCTCCAGGTAATCTATTTATTTATTAAGCAATCTTTTATTTTTGGTGTGCTAGTCAAAAGCGATACATGTTTAGATGAAGAATTTTAGAAGCTAGGGAATCCCTGACCCTAAAGTCATTATGTGCTTATAACTCCCTTGACTATATTTCATCCAGAAATCTAACTCTCAATGATTTATTAAAAATCATTTGTTTAATGTTGGTCTCTTCCTACTAGGTGTGGGGTCTCTCTGCTTTGTTTACTTCAGGACCACTGGCTGCCAGCACTGAGCCCGTTCAGTGGTAACAAATGAACCAAAAAAAATTTGTCGTTTCAGAGATGGTGACCTCTTGGACAACATGGCTGGCTAGACCAGAGCAAGACAGTTCTTTCCACACTGTATGCCCATAAGGACCATTTTGATTATTAATAGCTATGGGTGCTGGCCTCTAGCTGGACAGCTGAATTTTATTTGGCCCCGTGTCTGTTGATTGGCTGAAACTCCTGGCTGATATCCTCTTGGCTCAAGTAACTTTCCTGCCATCTTAATTTTGCCATCTGGTGTGAGGTGCAAGCCTGGTTCTGATAGTCACCCACTCGCACTACAGTTGAATCAAAATGATCAGATAACACAGGTAAAGATTGAAGGAGAGGAGTCTTGGTGGGAATAGGGGATTAGGGGTGGCGACATTGGGGAGACTTAAAAATACCATATCATTTTTTTTTTCTTTAAATCCCAGAAAACAGCTGCAGGTGGAGAATGGGATGGATTTCAAGAATTCTCCATGGAGGCATGGGTTCACACAGGGGCCAGCTGGGTGATGAAATTGACTCAGAGGTCAGATGTGTGCTCATGCTCAGAGAGGACTTCAGAAATTTCAGGGACTTTCAAAATTGGCTCTGGACAGATCTGTTGACTGGGGACACGGGAACTATGCCTGGTAATTCTGAGATCCAGGGGACTTAAGCATGAAGGGAAATGAGGGTGCCCACTCCTTTATCTGGCTGTGCTTTGGGGAACCGTGGAAGAAAAGTGTCTCTTCTCAATTTGCAGAGATGAAGGACACTCAAAATATGATCCCCCTCCTTACCCCTTGACTCCTTCCACTTCCCCAATTGTCTGGAAGTGGCCACAGAAGCTCACATTGGACAGCCCTGGATCCCCAGCCCTATTTGTCCCCAGCTGGACCTGAAGAACCAGCACAGTCGGCTCCCTCACAGAGCTTGGCACATCCCCACATGGGTCTAGCTAGATTCCCACAGTGCTGGGGCAGCTGCAGAAATCAAAAGTCATAAGAAAAATGAATATCTAAGCTCTTCCCATCCAAAGAAAGGAAATAAACATTAGGGTTCCAGAAGAGTGTGGGGGTAGTCAGATCTGACATCCCTTGAATTCTATAATGTAAAATAATGGGTGAGAGAACTAGGACATATAAGGCATTGAGGAGGAGGGGGTGTATGTAATTAGAGATATTGAATGTCTACAACACTAAGAAATAATAAATGTTTGAGATGATGGATGTGTCTGTACACTGATTGACTCACACATCACATGTATGGAAACATCACTGTGTACACCACAAATATGTACAATAGTTGTATGTCAATCAAGAAAATAAAATACATTATTTTATTTTATTTATTTTATTTATTTATTTTTTAAACTTTTTTTATTTTTAAATCATAGCTGTGTACATTAATGCGATCATGGGGCACCATACATTGGTTTTATAACAGTTTGACACGTTTTCATCACACTGGTTAACATAGCCTTCCTGGCATTTTCTTAGTTATTGCATTAAGACGTTTATATTCTACATTTACTAAGTTTCACATGTACCCTTATAAGATCTATCACAGGTGTAATCCCACCAATCACCCTCCCTCTGCCCATCCTCCCTTTTTTTTTTTTTTTAATGAGACCAGGTCAGGGTCATACTCTGTTGCCGAGGCTGGAGCACAGTGCCATCAGCCTAGTTTACTGCAACCTCAAACTTTTTAAAAGCATGAGTTGCCATTTCACACCCAAAGCATGGGTATCAAAATTTTAAAAATCTGGCAACAAATGTTAGCATAGTCACAGAGGAACTGGAACTCTGTTTCATGGCTTATGAGAGTGTAAAATGATTGAAGCACTTTGAAAAATGGCTTAGCAAATTCTTATAAAGTCGAGCATTTATTTGTTTATCACATTTCTAGGTATTTACCCAAGAGATATTTATATCATCTTCATTCACAATAGCTCCATACCAGAAACGGTACATGTGGCCATTGGCAGGAAAATGGATGAATGTATTCTTGTAGGCTCATACAATGGAGGGCTCATACTCAGGAAGAGAAAAGAATGAACTACAGATACATGCAATGACATTGACAAATCGCAAAAATTATGTTGTGTAAGAGAAGTTCAGGGCCAGCACTGTGGCTCACGCTGTAATGCTCCTTCTTCTAGGCGGCTGAGGCAGGAAGGATCTCTTGAGCTCAGGAGTTCCAGATAAGCCTGAGCAAGAGTGAGACCTTGTCTCTTCTAAAAACAGAAAAATTAGCCAGGCAAGAGGATCACTTGAACCCAGGAATTTAGGTTTCTGTGAGTTAGGCTGACACCGTGACACTTTACCCTGGGCAAGAGAATTAGACTGTTTCAAAAAAAAAAAAAAAAAAAAAAAAAATCAGATAAATATGGGCACAAATTTTATATTTCCATTT
>CAUYPK010062142.1:0-13214 GCA_963574355.1 Loris lydekkerianus
CCTCTTTCATGTTTACATGGATGGAGCTGGAACATATTCTCCTTAGCAAAGTATCCCAGGAATGGAAGAAAAAATATCCAATGTACTCAGCCCTACTATGAAGCTAAACTATAGCTTTCACATAAAGGCTATAACCCAACTATACCACAAGACTATGAGGAAAGGACCAAGGAAGGGGAAGGGAGGGGGGAGGTCTGGGTGAAGGGAGGGTAATGGGTCGGGCCACATCTATGGTGCATATTTTTATCTATAATAATAATAAAAAAAAAACCTCAAGTCATACCATTAAAAGGAAGGGTAGATTGTGTTCTTTCCTTGTCCCTGTCTCTTTCTTATTGGTTGGAATTAAGATAGAGTGGTGATATATATAGCAGGATCCCACCACTGCACGCTAACCAGGCAACAGAGTGAGAACCTATTTTTAACAACAAAAAAAGTAAAAAAATTTTAAAACTTTCTGAAAACTACAAAGCACCATACAATTGCCTCCAAGACCTTCTTGTCATTCTTGAAAAAAAAAAAAAAAAAAACTACACAAAATAAGTGGACATATGGCAGAAGGAGGGAGGGAATGAGGCAGGATCTCACCTAATGTAAACATTGTGAGGGTGTATAATACCCCCCTGGGTAAGGAGCTTGTCTACAAATGGAACTTTACCCTGGAAGTGAGAACAATGGAACCTAAATATTGTACCCTTATGTTAATTTGCATAAAGTTTAAAAAAAAAAAAAACTACACAAAATAATGGAATTTAAACAACTTGTTACCGAATAATACTTGGGTCAATGATGAAATTAAGGTGGAAGTAAAAAAGATTGCTTGAACCAAATGACAAAGTGGACACATGCTTTCAAAATCTATAGGACAAAGAAAAGGGGAAAATTCATAGTCTTAAAATGCCTTAATCAAAAAGACAGAAAGATAACAAATCAATAATCTAATGTCACATCTCAAAGGACTAGAAAAAGAAGAAACCAAACTCAAAGCCAGCAGAGGAAAAGAAATAACAAAGCTCAGAGCTGAATGAAATGAAATGGAATTTAAAAAAAAAGCAAAAGATCATTAAACAAAAAGTTTGTTCTTTGGAAAGATAAAATTGATAGACCACTAGCCATATTAATGAAAAAATGGAAGAGAAAGGACTTAAATAGGCTCAATCAGAAATGAAAAAGGAGATATTACAACTAATGCCATGGAAATACAAAAAATCATCTGTGAACATTATAGAAACCTCTACACAAACAAACTACAAAACCTAGAGGAAACAGACTAATTCCTGAAAATGCACTGCCTCCCAAGCTTAAATCAGGAAGAAACAGAAATCTTGAACAGATCAATAGGAGGAGGGATATTAAATCAGTAAGAAAATTTCCCTACAAAAAAAAAAATCCCTGGACCAGATAGATTCGCAGCCAAACTCTATCAAATCTACAAGAAGAAATTCTACTTATCATACAGAAATTATTCCATAACATCAAGAAGAAGGGTATCCTCCTCCATAACTTATTCTATGAAGCCTTCATATCAAAGGCAGGAAAGGACACAATAACAACAACAACAACAACAAAAATAAAAATACAGATCAATGTCCCTTATGAACATAGATGCAAAAATATTCAAAGAAATACTAGCAAACCAAATTTAACAACACATCATTCAGAGAAATAATTTACCATGACCAAGAAGGTTTCATCCCAAAGATGCAAGGATGGTTCAACATATGCAAATCAACAAATATGATTCACCACATAAACAAAAGCAAAAACAAAGACCATAATATCATCTCAATAGATACAAAAAAGTGTGATAAAATCCAACACCCTTTCTTGATAAAAAATATTTGACAAACTAGTCATAAAAGGAACATACTACAAAATTTAAAAGTCCATATATGACAAACCCACAGTCAACATTATATTGAAGGACAAAAAATAGAAAGCATTCTTCCTAAAAGCTGCAACAAGACAAAGGTGTCCACTGTCACCACTTCTAATCAAAATAGTATTTGAAATCCTTGCCAGAACAATCAGGCAAGAAAGGGAAATAAAGGGCATCCAAGTCTGAAAAGAAGTCAAGCTATATCTGTTTGCTGATGATATGATCTTGTTTCTTGAAATTTCTAAAGACTCAATCAAAAGATCCCTGGACTTAATAAATAAATTCCACAAATTCTCAGGTTACAAAATCAATGTACACAAATCAGTAGCATTTCTAGACCTTATACTAGTAACAGTCAAGAGTGGAATGAAGACTCAATACAATTCACAATAGCTCCAAAGAAAATAAACACCTAGGAATATACTTCACCAAAGAGGCGAAAGATCTCTATAAGGAGAACTGTAAAACACTAATGAAAGAAATCACTAATGACACAAACAAATGAAAAAACATACCTTTCTCTTTCTCTTACAGATCAACAGAACCACCTTCATTAAAATGTCCATATTGCCCAGTTATTTACACATTCAATGTAATTTCCATCAAAATACCAATGTCTTAACTCACAGACTTTGAAAAAAAGTCCTGAGATTCCTTTCAGACCAAAAAGACCTGGCTACCCAAAGAAATCCTAAACAACAAGAAGAAATCCGAAGGCATCACTTTACCTAATTTGAAATTATACCGAAAGACCATAGTAACAAAAATAGCATGGTGGTGGTAGACAAATAGAACAGAATAGAGAACCCAGAAACAAAGCTACATAGCTAATGATCAGCTGATCGTCAACAAAGCAAACAACAACATACACTGGGGAAAGGAATTTCCCTGTACTGGGAAAATTGGATAGCCACATGCAGAAGAAAGCAACAGAACCCCTGTCTCTCATCATATGCAAAAATTAATTCAAGATGGATAAAAGATTAGATGTAAGGCATGAAACCATAAAAATTCTAGAAGAAACTGTAGGAAAAACTCTTCTAGACTTTGGCCAAGGCAAGGAATTTGTGAGTAAGACCCCAAAGGCAAATACAGCAACAACAAAAATAAATAAATCAGATATGATTAAATTAAAAGGTTTCTGCACAGCAAAGGAAATAATCAACCAACTGAATAAACAGCCTACAGGATGAGAAAAAATGTTTGTAGAATATACATCTGACAAAGGACTAATATCCAGAATCTGCAATGAACTCAAACAAATCAGCAAGAGAAAAACAAGCAACCTTATTAAAAAGTAGGCAAAGACATGAACAGAAGTTTTTCAAAAGAAGATAGACAAACGGCCTACAAACATATGAAAAAATGTTCAACCTCATTAATCAGGGAAATTACAATGAGATATTACCTTATTCCTAACCAGAATAGCCAATAATAAAAAGTAAATACAAACAAACAACAACAACAACAACAAAAAAAAAAATGATAGATGCTGGCATGGACGCAGAGAGAAAGGAATACTTAATCCACTGTTGGTGGTAATCCACTGTTGGTGGTACTGCAAATTAGTACAACTTCTATGCCAAACAGTATGAAGATTCCTCAGATAAGTGTACATGCATACATACTATTCGATTTAGCTATGCCGCTGCTGGATATCTACCCAAAGGAAAACAAGTCATTTTATTAAAAAGACACCTGCACTCAAATATTTCTCTCAGCATAATTCACAATCGCAAAGATATGAAACCAACCTAAGTGTCCATCAGATCACAAGTGGATTAAGAAAATGTGGTATATTTATACCATGGAGTACTACTCAGTCATAAAAAGGAATGAAATAATATTATTTGCAGCAATAGTAATGTGAATGGAACTGGACACAGTTACCCTAAGTGAAGTTTCTCAGGAATGGAAAACTAAACACCATATGTTATCACTAATAAGTGGGAACGGAACAATGGGTACCCATGAACACAAACAGATATAAAAGGTTTCAGAAACCAGGAAGAGGGGGAGGATGGGCAGGAACATGCAAGATAAAAACTTACCTGTTGGGGACCCTGAACACTATTCTGATGACAGACACACCAAAAGCCCTGACTTACACATTACACAAGGTATCCATGTAACAAAAATATCTATACCCTCTTAATATTTTGTAATTAAAATAAATATAATTATTTCTGGACTCACAATCTATTCTATTGATCTATATCTATCCTTATCCGAGTACCACTCTACCTTGATAACTATAGCGGTAGAGTAAGTTTAGAAATTGGCAAGTGAAAGGCCTACAAATTATCCACTTTTTTTGGCTAGGCCCCTATAGCTCAAGTGGGTAAGGCACCCCCCACATACACCAGAGCTGGCAGGTTCAAATCCAGCCCGGGCCTGCCACACAACAATGATAACTACAACTCAAAAATAGCCATGCGTCGTGGTGGGCACCTGTAGTCTCAGCTACTTGGGAGGCTGAGGCAAGAGAAAAGTTTAAGCCCAGGAGCTGGAGGTTGCTGTGAGCTGTGATGCCACAGTACTCTACCTAGGCTGACAGCTTGAGGCTCTGTCTCAAAAAAAAAAAAAAAAAAAATGAAATTATCCACTTTTTCAAATTTACTCTGGCTATTACTGAGATTTACATTTCTGCATAAACCTTAGAATTTGCCCATCCATCAAAATTGAGATAAAATAGATTGCTTTTAAACCACTCAAACCTCCAAAAGTCAAATAAATCTTCTTCCATGATGATAAGGCCTTACTTGCCCTATAGTTACTTCACTAAAAAACGGGCCACATAAATAAGCCTTCTCAAAACAAGAAAGATCAACTTTAAGGCGAATTTCATTCCTGCCTATTCCAACAATCTAGAAACATCTCTCAATTAAAAATTAATATACATGGGCAGCCCCTATGACTCAGTGGGTAGGACACTGGCCCCATATATCGAGGATGGCGGGTTCGAACCTGGCCCCAGCCAAACTGCAACAAAAAATTAGCCAGGCATTCTGGCTGGCGCCTGTAGTCCCAGCTACCTGGGAGACTGAGGCAAGACAATCGCCTAATCCCAAGAGTTGGAGGTTGCTGTGAGCTGTGACACCACAGCACTCTACCAAGGGCAATAAAGTGAGGCTCTGTTTCTAAAAAAAAAAAATAAATAAAATAAAAATAAAAATTAATATACACTAATTAATTAACATTAATTAATGTTATATAATACATTAATTAACACCTTCACACACACAATGAAACCTCTGCTAGAGCACCCACTACAGTAGAATACACACAATGTGTGTGTGTTGAGGCACAAACTCAACACAGAACGAGGACTTTAGCAATGTTGGCTATTGTTGCTACTTTGGGAACAGACCTATCCACTCCCCTCACACTTGTTATGCTCAATTTTTGTATTATATGAGTATGCCTGTTTCTAGAGACGCACTGTACAACAGGGTTGCCACAAGCAGCACAGGGGTATTTGAATTTATGTTAATTAAAGTTAAATACAATTAAAAAGTCAGTTCCTAACTTATACTGGCCACTTTTTTTTTTTGCAGTTTTTGGCCAGGGCTGGGTTTGAACCTGCCACCTCCAGCATATGGGGCTGGCACCCTACCCTTTGAGCCACAGGCCACATTTTAAGGGCTCAATAATCCCATGTGGATACCATATACCCTGCCAGACAATGTACAGACCTTAGAAAGTCTCATTGGATGATGCAAATTTAGAGAATTATTTCTGCTATTTTCACTAATTTTTATAAACATGAATAAAATTCATATGAACAGTGCCAAATTTTACAGATTTCACTGACTGATGCTTTTTTGTATATCACATCTGTTTAGTTCTTTATGTTTTTCTTTTCTTTTGAAAATTCAGCTCAAGTGTTTTTCAAGGGCTTATATCAACATGATTGCAAGGTCTTTTGAGAACTTGGGCACCTGAAAATGTCTTTCCATTGTCTTATAGGTTAATAAGATCATGGCTAGGTACAGAATCATTGTCTTTTTCACTCAAATCTCAGTAGGCATTGCTTTATTTTCTTTAAGGGAGGGGGAACTGATTCCAAACTTTCCTTATTAGCTAGCCTGTTTGTAATTCCTTGGCTTTTATAGAAACATTGCATTTCTTGCGAGCTAAAAATCTTAGCCAAGTTAATTGTGGCTCAAAGTGGTTCTTTTTATGAATTTTGTCTGGTATTTACAAAGTACACTTCCTCAAAACATTCATGTCATTTTTTCAGTACAGATACATTTTTTTCAGTATAGCTAAATTTTCTTTTATTTTTTTTATTACATCTCCTCCACCTGTTCTGTTCCCTTCTAATTATATCCATATCAAAACTCTGGGGTTCATTTTCCATGTCTTTATCTATTCTCTGTCCCTGCTATATTTAGTACATTACTATATTCTCTCACGAATTCCTGGAAAATTTATTGAGCTCTGTTGATCTTCACTTACTATTTTGTTTTTTTAATAATAATCTGCCATTCATTTGTATTTTCATTTGGCCATTTCTGTTTTTATAATCTTAAAGCAATATTCCCTGGACTGGTATTATTCTAATTTTGAAAATACCATTGTTAAATTTCTTTCTTAGTAGAAAATAACAATTTTTTAAAATTTTTTCTCCTTTTTCTGTTCTCTATGTTTATTGAAGGGATAATTGCTCTGCTCTCTATCAGATATTGGTTGAGAAGTTGAGCTTTGGAATTGGAAATGGGCTCAGACTTCCATTCTGCTACTTACATAAGTTTTTAACCTCAGAGGGCCTCTGTTTACTTAAATGAAAATGTGTATGTAATCCCCCGATTTTAGGGTGTTATGAGAATTAAAAGAGTCAGGTTATGTCAAGTTCTTGGCACCCAGTTAGTGCTTCTTAAGTGTTAGCTATTACATTACTAGATCTTTTCATGGTTACAAAAAATTTCCTCAATTTGTTCATGCTTAAGACATAAAAATACATGTTTGTCTAGAAGTAGGAGTTGAATTGGATTCTAGCAAAGACAATGTAGCTTCTGTTTGCATGTTTCAGGCCCAGGTAAGGAAATGGGGAAAACTTGAAAAATCCTGTAATTTTTCTCCATTAGATAAGCAGTCTGAGAGAGATACCAGTATGTCAAACACTGTTTTTCTGGGCAGCTTGAAGGTAGTCTTTAGAGGATCTCTACCCTCCCCTGGCATATCTTCCCTCCTTAGACCCCTCAAGAAGTGCCCCTGCTTGTTCCCCAGCTCAGCAGGGCCAAATAGAGCTGGATGTTCATATTACTGTTCATACTATCCCCACTCTGTTTGGACTCCAGGACACCCTGCCTTTCCCCAAGATGCTCTTAGGAACAAGATTCTAAACAACAGCCCAAGCTCCCCTTCATCTGCAGCCTCTGCCACTCTGAGATATGTGTTCCAGCGGTGACCTACTAGAGGGTCTCTTCCAATTATTTCCCAGACAACTGCAGATTAATCATCCTTCCCCTTAACCCAGTAATACCAGCATGGCTCAAAGAAACTCTTCCATGATTCCAGCCTTTCCCTTCCTTCCAATTCTGGTATTAGCAACCTGCCCCATCCCCTGGCCATTTCTAGATTTCTTAGGCCATTACCATGGAAATTTGAGATTAGAGGAGTTAAGCAACAGACTCATATCTGCATCTTAAACAGCTTGCTTTTAACCATAATTTTACAAGAGTAGTACGTGGAAAATTGATAAGTAATGGCATTGATATTGATCTTGTTTATGCGAACCTCAACCAAAAAAGTTAATTGTGGCTGTGTCATTACATAGCATTGCTTTTGCTTCAATAAAAAAAAAAAAAAAACAGTACAACTTCTGCTTGGGGAAAATTGTTTCCCTAAAACAAGCTATCCACTTACAAAGTCATGGTTGGCTAAAAGCACAGCATAGGCCAACTACAATTCTTATCCTTTTTTTTTTTTTTTTTTTTTTTTTTGGATATATGCTGGTGTCTAATAGCAAGCCTTGAAGATGAACTGATCAGCACCAGTGGGAACGGGAGCAGCTTTCTTCACAGCCAAACTAAGCTACCTGGCAATACATTTCAGTAAACGTTCAGTTTGAACTGATCTGTTCTGTTCTAAAGCAAGAGGTTTCCAGCTGATCTGTTTGCTGATCTGGTGATTTACTCTCCTATAAATAATGGGAACACCATGGAGAGGTACTGCTATAGCCACCACCTCACAATTACAACCTGCCTGTGACTTACTGAGCATGCTCGGCCCAGGACACACAGGTTCTTTTATTGGAGAATGAAAGAGGCAAGTGTGAGAAGGACAGACAAGAGCTGAGACTTAACCCAGTGACGGAGGCCCAGCAGAGAGAGGGGCAGGGATGGAGGAGCAGGACAGGGACAAAAAGTTAAGGGCTGCAGCTGCAGAGATAGACATGCCCCTGGAGAACCCATTTTATTCCCAATCAATCCTTCCGGAGCTTTCTCTGTAGGGAAAACTCACTTCTCCCCATGGAAGCCCAGAGAGTTGTGGAGTTCATTTGAAAGCTTGTAAGAGTAAGCTGGCTGCTGCTTTTAAATGGCTGTATTCTGACCATATCATCACTGAGACAGGCCACCCCAGCTCCAACAATGACATATCCGCCTTCTCAAAGAATTTCAGTCAAGGTTCCAAAGCCAAGACCAGGAGAGAGTGAGACAACCCAGGGCAAGAAGAGGGCAGGGCAACACTCACTCCATAGAAATCTGAGTTCAGGCTTGGCCTAATTGGTTTTTTCTTGTGGGACCATAAGAGAAGAAAGCAAAATTTGATGATAAAGTGCTTGGCCAGAGCCCAGGTCTGGTCATTCAGGCATCAGCTCATGTCCCACAGGTACAGACAGGAGTACGGGACTTAGAGCTGGAGCTCCACGGGCCAAGGTCTTTCTCTGCCTCCTTTGAGATGTGTGTGGCATCCAGGGAGCTGCCTAAGCCATAAATAACTTACAAAGCCTCCCAGTATTAAGGGTGCTGTGAGAGACTGGTGATTCATGCCCCATCACTGTTTCAAAATCCCAATTGAATTAAGATGTTTACAGACATAAGACTCCAGTAAAGTGCAGCCTGAGTGAAAATCCTGAATTCTGCATGACCAGTTGTAATGGAACTTGGTTAAACTAGGAAAATGTACTCAGGTCCTAATACTAAGAAGCATAGCACCCTACTTAAAAAGACATTGTTTTCCAAGAGCAACGGCATCTCATCATAAGTGAATTTAATTCAAAGGAGTTAGAAAGAGAGTGAAATAATTATTGCAATGATACTATTCTGTCTGGACCTGTGCCCTACTGGGCCTTGAGAGAGCCGAGGCAAACCCACTCTTTCCTCAGTCCTCACCTGGAAAAAGCAACTTGCTACTTTTTGTGGATGATTTCAGGCCATTAAGGGATAACTTTGACTAGTCATTGTAGCTACCCATGTGTAGACTACACCAAACTCACTGTAATAAGATTTGAATGATTAGAAACTTGGTTCAACACAGCTTATTGCAAGGCTTTTCAAATGTTTATGAGACTGCAAAGCACCTGGAGGACTTGTTAAAATGCAGGGTCTGCATCGCAGATCTGGGGCAGGGCCCAAAATTCTGCATTTCTAAAAAGAAGGCCAGTGATGTTGATGGGATGGAACCACAGATCAGATTTCAAGTCCAAGAGCTTATTATATGGATTTAGACATACAATGTTCAATAAACGGAAAATAGTTGTTGTATCTACTATGTGCTGAAAATAATAAAATGATAATATAAACATGAGATACTGATCCTTATCCGCAATGTGTTTACTGTCTGATTTGATATCAGTAATTAGGTAAATTCTGCATGAATTAGAAAACTGGTCCCACAAAAGCATATTTTAAAATTACCCTTAACCCTAACATAAATATAGTGCTTTACCACTTACAAAATACTTTTTTTAAATCTTGCTATATAATGTTATAATACTTCATTTTATTTTTTGTGTTAGCACCCCTATATACATTCTTTCAGCAATGAGAAAGAGACCCTCACTGCCCCATTTCATGGGTCATTGAATACTAGAAATGAATTACATAAAATCTATTCAGTGATGTATCTACTGCACGGGCACAAGTGTGTGATTTAGTAAATGAAGCAAATTATGATTTTTCATAAGCTATGTAGAGTACTAGAAAGTACCAGGAGGACATACCTTGTTTCTTGGTATAGAGTCTTCTGCTGACTAGCTGAGTAACCATGTGCAAGTTAGTTAACCTCTAAGGACCTCAATTTCCTCATCTTTAAGGAAGGAACTGGACCAGGTGACTTCTGAAGTCCTTTCCAGCTCTCTAGTTCTATGATTCTATGACTCACCCACCCTGAATTTGCTATTATCTGTGTTTTAGATCCCCAAGACAGATTTTTCAATGGCATCAGCAGAACCACACCTCCCCCCAAGCAGTTCACACAGCAAAGCTTTGAAATTCCCAAATACTGTAAGCTTAGGCTTGCCAGTGCTGCGTGGAGCTGCTCCTTCACAATTCAAGTAGTCAGCTATTGACTCCTGGCAATCTATATCTGCATTAAAATGGGGAGTTTTGGATTAATGTGGAGCTGAAAGCCCGACTGAGGCTCTTTGCTGCCAGCCTGTCTCTGTAACTGCAGCATGGATTTCACCAACCACAAAGGGCAGAATGAATGTGATCATCCCCAGTAGTCAATAGCCCATCGATTTTTTCTTTTGACTCTATGATTTGCACAAATATTGAAGCTCAGTTTTTAAGCAAGGAAGCTTATTAATCTACATTCTTCAAAACTAGTGGCCTCCTTCAATGAGGTGAATTCTGTAGGTTACTTAATATGCATAGCATGAGTAGATTAGTCACATTAATTTTTCAATTCTTTTTCACGTGCATGAGCACACATACACTCAGGTCCTCACTCTTACTTATTTTAAAATAGACGTTCCACACAGACAGTATAACTCTGCGCTTATTATCATGTCATTATGTATCTGATCGTTTGGTAGTAACAAGGAAGGAAATGTTGGCAAAGTTCATTCTGGTCTGCGGTTGCTGTTCTCTTGGTTAGGTTTTGTTTTTCACTCCCCTCCCCTCCCACCAAGGTTGTAAACTGAATATATAGAGCAACACCTGTGGTTCCAAAGATGAAACACTGATCCCGGGCCATTTCTTCCCTGAATGGAAACCATTAATCAAAAAAAGAACAAATACATGTTAAGGCAGAGAAACAAAGGCAACTCTTGCAGAGTTCAATTGTGGTTGATCTGAACCATATTCAATTTTTTTAATTTCTTGTGATGCATTTTCCATTTCATGTTACTTCTGGCTGTTATAACTTCTGATCATTTCTTCAGTCTTTTGCTGTGTTAATTTTGCTAGAAATTCAGGCTCTGCATTGTTTGAGACCACAGGTCCCAGATTTATTGGTAAGTGGTTTGTTGTAAAAGGTGGTGGCCCTCTCTCTTCCTGTAGCCTTACCTTCTGAAAATAATCAATAATGATAAAATTGGTCACCAAACCCTGTCAGCTTTTACTCTTAGGACAATTTCCCCTTTGTGACACTCAGTCTCAACCCCAACTTCAGATGAACTGTTTTTGTTGCAAAGAACAGAATTTAACTTGGTTTGCTTTAGGCAAAGAAGATTTGGGAGATAAGGAGACAGGTATGAATAAAGATGATGAGAGTCCTGACCATGCAGACTTGGCCACACAGAAAGGCTCCAAATGATTAGCATTTGCTGGGGAACTTGGATGCATTCAGGATCCAGGATGACTCTGTGACTGAGGGGTCTTGCTGTGAAGCACTTATTGGTCACAGCCTACATTCTCCCATAGAGTGAGCCTTAACTCTTCCTCTATTTCTCAAGTTCAAAAGAATCAAGTTGCAAGATCCAATTGTTCAACAAACCCCATTGGCCAGAGCTTTTCTGCTAGACCACCCCACTGGGCCACTAGTCATGTAGATGGGCAATTGTTAGATCAAGCACCCATTCTTAAGCCAATAAATAATAGCACATATCAACCATAAAGACTTATGTAAAAAAAAAAAAAAAGAACCTTTAAATTTATCTTTAAAGAGTAGAAGAAACCCTTTAGAAGGGAAACATAGACAAGAAAGCACATTTAGGCTTGCCTTATCCATTATGCCTATGGCTTCAGCTGAGTTCAAACCCACAGCATCATCTACCTAAACCTTTGTAATAAATTCCTTACTGGAACCCTAGTGCCTAAAGTCTATCCCATTTAATCCATTCTTAATAGTGGTAATGACCCTGGGAAAGTCTCTAACATCTCTGAGCCTTAGTTTTTTCACCTCTCTCATCTTTTATAAGAGCATAATAGTTGAGAAGATTTGGAGAGAAAATGTATGTAAAGTACTGGTCATTTTTATTACAGGTGGTCCCTAGGTTATGAACCATATATATTCTGTAGGTTTCTTCTTAACTTGAATTTGTATGTAACTTGGAACAGGTGTATTTACCTAGTATCTGTAATAGCCTCAATCCATAAATGTGAGTCATATGTCAGTCAGGTGTCTATAGTTCAGGAACTTCCTGTACTATTTTATGAATATCTAATCCTGGTTCTATGGATTATACTTGTTTAAAAGAATATCTCTCCCAAAGGAATGTGGGCTCCTTGAGGTCAGAGATTGTGTCTTATTTACCTCTTAAACACCTCATCCCTGGACCAGATCCTAGCACAATTAGCCACTCAAGGTAGAACCAAGAAGACTGGCAATGCATTCCTCTGTGCTAGGGATGTAGAAGGGAATCCTTTATAAAGAGAGTACTCAGTTACAGGTAGTCCACATGTCCTGTAACATCACAAAATGCCAAACCTGGGGGGAGATCTAGAAATGATATTTTCTCATCTTTTATTTTAAAAATGAAAAAACTGTCCCAACATGGTTACTCACGCCTATACTCCTAGCACTCTGGAAGGCCAAGGTAGGTGAATCACCTGAGCTGAGGAGTTCAAGACAAGCCTGAGCAAGAGAGAGACCCCATCTCTACTAAAAATAGAAAAACTAGCTGGGCATTGTGAAGTACCTGTACTCCCAGCTACTTGGGAGGCTGAGGCAAGAGGATCGCTTGAGCCTAAGACTTTGAGGTTGCTGTGAGCTATGACATCATGGCACTTTACCCAGAGCAACAGAGTGAAATTTTGTCCAAAAAAAAAAAAGAAAGAAAGAAAGAAAATAAAAGGGAGAGAGGAAGGAAGGAAGGAAGGAAGGAAGGAAGGAAGGAAGGAAGGAAGGAAGGAAGGAAAGAAAGAAAGAAAGAAAGAAAGAAAGAAAGAAAGAAAGAAAGAAAGAAAGAAAGAAAGAAAGCAGTGACTTGACCAAAGTCTCT